>CAIGRH010106780.1:0-15532 GCA_903798295.1 Fraxinus nigra | reverse complement strand
AAAAAAAAAAAAAAATATGATTTAAAAAAAAAAAAAAGCATCTGGCTAACCTAAAATCATTGTAAGATTGTGAAGGGGAATTTATTTTGTAAAATTGTAAAACCTATAACCTGCCAAACTAGTATACTAGCGCAGGCAACCTCTTTACTTACTGTAAGTTGATTTTTTGAAATATATCATTGAACAGTTTTAAATGTAAAGAATATCATTCTAGTTGTACCATGCTTATAGTGCGAAGGAAACTTACTTTCTTGTATCCTGTAGAAATGCTTGTTGGGGCCTCTAAAATGTAATTTACTCCAAGGTTCTAAGAAATTACAGAAAGCAGATGCAAGCAGCTGGTATTCTATATCATTGTGTATGCTATACGTTTCTTGTTATTCATAGAAATTGAAACTGATTGTGCTGTGTATCATCCAAACATTTTTTAAGTGACCAAAGTCTACAAATGGAATGAAATGATTATCCACTTGCGTGAGTCCATCAAATGTTAACTTTGATATTTTCTGGGTAGATATGCTAATCCTACAGTCTCGTATCATTTAGAATTGACTATTGTTTTATCAGTTTCGTTGAGATAAAAGAACTGCCATTAAGACCTGAACTTCACACTCAAAAACAAATAAAAGTGTCAAAGAAGCTTCTTGATCTCGTCAACTTTTGCAACCTGTAGGATATGTTTGAATGCTGTTGCCTCCTGCTATTGTCTATAATAAGTAGGTTGATATTTTTTTCAGATTGAATAATTTGTAGTTGTGATAATTAATCAGGCCTCCAACATGCAAGCACCTAGTAGATTTTGTATATTTTATTCTTGTGGAGAAAAATAGAGTAGCATTGGTGTTATTGTTATTCTTTGTGTGATTTCTTGTTCTTTTACCTTTAAAGCATTTCTCTTTTTTTCATCTGTGTTACATCATGTCTTTTTATGCTCAAGGTTTTCAACAATCACTTTCAGATGCATTTTCGAATGCAATGGAGATGGAATTATAACTTTTGCAGACAGTTCACCTTTTTATTTCACTTTTCCCCTCAACGAAGAGGTCAATTAGATTTTGAAATTGTTCTTGCTTAACTACATTCGGTTTGCAATTTTGATTCATCCACTGATGCCAAAGATGTATGGATTGTCATGCTTGAGTTTGCTGTGTGCTAACGGTGAGGATGCAACTTGTATGATGGGAAATTAGGTTGATAAATAATCTGTAGCAATATTCTTCTTGTTCCATGTGACGGCTTTTGCCTATTTGAATATAGGATCCTAATTTCGTGTTATTTTAGTAACTAAAATTTAATTCACATTGTAAAGATTTTGCTAAATGGGATTGATGTGGGAAGACCAATAAATAAATTTTATATATAAAAAATATTTTGAAGTTAACCCATCATCTTTTTGAAGTAGATATTGTTGAATCAATTTTTTCATTTATTAAATAGCCACTACATGTGACCGATCACTATTCCTTTATCTTGTAAAATTGATAATCGAAACATTGCTCTTTTTCTGTTTTGAGCATATGACTGATGTGTCTTTGCATATTGGAGCTTGTCTAGATCATCACTTAACTGTTAATCTTACTCTTTTCCAATTATATTTTTATCATTCATCTCTCTCCACACCTGCACCTCCCCTACCATGTGACCCCCACTCCTAACCACCTTCCGACCCACAACTTTACCACCCTTCTCTGTCCCCATAACTTTGCCTGCTCCACCCCTTCTCTGTCCCCCTAACTTTGACTGCTCCCTAACCCCTCCTCCCAACCCCTAACACCCCAAACTCAGTGATGGTGGTGATGGGAGGAGGTTGCACTGATGGGAGGGAGGTGGTAGTGGGGGTGTATAGAGAAATTATGTTAATATTTCAACAGGGTGTTGGGTGTGTATATATTTGGGATGTATCTTGAAGCTCTTTACTAATTCATCGTGTTATTTGTCTTACCCTTATTTGTATTGTGGTTTCACCTCATGCATTAGTGCCAAAATTGCGCAACTTGTCTTGATTCTCAATCCTTATCAGTTCATCTCATTGCATAATTGTGGGTTTTACTTGCAGAGGAGTATTGAGTCTGCCCCCCACTGCAAATTATAGTTTTCTAAGGTAGTATATGAGCAATACAACCTCTCTATTTATCGAAAACTGATTTTGAAAAAAAGAAAGGAATTATAACAGTTGTGAATGTAAAGAATAATATCCTTGTAGCTGTACCATTCTTATAAGCAAGGTAAGATTGGTGGTTCCTGTTGAAATGCTTATTGCGGCCTCTAAAATGTGATTATTGATTTCCAAGGTTCAAGAAGTCATAGAAACTTAGAAAGCAGAGGTAAGCATCTGGTATTCTATATGATTATGTAGACTCCAGGTTTCTCTGTAGCCTTGGCAATTGACCAAGAGATCCTGGGACGAGGTTGACTTGGAGGCGTAAAAGTGGTCCTTTGGCGTTGTGGCTGGGATCTGTGCCAGGTCGCCACCTTTACAACCCTAGGAACATGCGGGTCTGTGGCAGCCCTGGTCATTTGAGAGGTACATACGTGCATTATGGATTTTATTATAAAGGCTTCTATGTTTATGCCTTCATTGGCATCTGGTTTTATTGTTCAGTGCTACTCTGAACAAGTATTCCTGATTTTGAAATGTCATTTTTAGTAGTGGGTTTCTGTTGAGATGGCTATGAAATTTGATGTGGGTTCAGCTTAAGGGGTGTCAACGAGCCGACTCGAAATTTTTTGCTCGGGCTTGGCTTGAGTAAAAATTGTTGGGGCTATTTTTGGGCTGGGCTGGGCCGAGCCGAGCAGAGCAAAATCTCAGCCAAAAAATTTAGACTCGACCCGAGCTTTCGGCTCAGGCGTTAGCGAGCCGAGCCGGCCCATTTTTTTAAAAAAATTTAAAATTTGTATAATTTATACGTATTATAAATAATAACTAAATATTAACATATAAAAAAATTACAGAGGTAAATTTTTATTTTTATTTTTAATTTTTAGCTTTACAAAGACCGAATGGCCTGTATGGTTTGTCAAGCCGGTCGGTCGGGCCGGGTTTGATCCGACGCCCCATTTGGGCTCGGCTTGAACCACAAGCTGGCCCAACTTGGGCTTTTTTCGGGTCTAGTCCGAGCCGTCCGAAACGGCGAGCCATATTGACATGGCTAGTTCAGCTCTCTGGACGAGTTCTAGGAAGGGTGCCGGCATTATATATATCTATTCTCTGGTCGGAGGTTTCTGTCATATTAGAGTATCAGGAAGGTTAAGGAAGATGGAATTATGCGACGAAATGCTGGTTAGATTTGAGAAAACGGTTAGCTGACATTTGATTTAATATTATTACCACCTGAGAACTGCTAAATTCAGTTGGTAGAATATAAATGTACATGTATTGACTTCAAAGTCTAATATCTTGAAAGATAATTGTTCAATTTATTTCATGTATACATGGAACATAAATCTACAGTTCTTAGTATTATTATGAACTTTTATGAATTTAAACAATTATTATTTTATATATTCGTTAGGCTTCAAAGGATCTAAAAAAATTATTATCTTACGTATTTAACGGAATTATTAATTTAATAAATTGGTCTAAGTTGGAGCCGTAGAATTTTATTATTTAAAAGAGATTATTAATTTATCGAACATTTATTTATTGAGGTTTCTCTATATACTTGAGAACTAACCCATTAACTCAAAACTAGAGGTGTCAAGAATGTTATGTCTTGTTTGGCCGACATGGTTGGATGGGCAGTAAAATGGGCTATCTTCGACTCGGTTGCCAAGTGCCGGTCTGAAAATGTGAGTCGTATTAAGCAAAGATTGAGTCGATCTATTTTGAATTATGATCAAGTATCCAAGGCATGTTTGGGCAGATTTTAATTTAAGTCAAAGTTAAATTATCAATATCAACTACATTTTTCATGGGTCTCACATCTTTCAATCATACATTTTAAAAATTTCTATCACAATTTTTCTAAAAATCTGAATTTAATCCACATCAAACACACTCAATATGGATTTAAAACATTTGGACTTTCACCGTGACATGTTATTTATGGAAGTCTTGCCGCAAAGAATGAAAGGAAAAATTGGCATATGTCCCTCAATGGGAGGCCAAGTAGAGTAGGTCAAGTGGCCATCCAAGAATTCAATATTTTACTCTAGTGGTATAAATGACAATTGCCATGATCTCTGTCTGATTGATTTATCACACATCATCATCCTCTAATTCTGATGTAGGGTGCAGATTTCTCTCTGCCCTATTTGCTAACAAGTCAAACCTATCTTTCTTCTTACGTTCAGATTCCTGACTTCTTGCACCTAGATATTCCCTACACCTAGCACAATTTTTAGGTTATAAATTGTAGAAAAATGATACGTGTACAGAAATATTTTTTAACACTCAAACGGGGTGCCCATGTGAATTAAATATTGTCCAAAAAAATGGGCCCACCCCCATGTGTGTGTCTGTAAGTTTTTTTCTACAAGTGTAGTAACATTCTAAATTGTATCAGACTTGCAAAGTTTCAAGTTTTATGTGGTCAAATTTCTAGTGGACGAGGAGTTACTTCCCTTGTAGAGAAGTAAACTAAGCCCCTATTCGTATACTGTTAGAGTGGGAAAATAAATTTTGAAATAGTAAATTTTTGAAGAATGTATGATTAAAAGTTGGAAAATTTTTGGATTCGTACAAGATATTTTGTTGAGAAAATGTGTAATTGAAAAATGAGTTTGAGGAAAAAAAATTAAAATAATGATAAACAAACAGGGCTAAAAATGTAGATTGAATTTTGTCAAACAATTTTAAAGAAGAAAAAGGATATAAAATTGTGCTCATACTATTCTATCCATACCATATTCTAAATGTTGTGTGGTTAAAAAGACAATCGCGTTACATATTTTTTTATACTTTGTCACGTGACAACGTATCATTGAACAATTTAAATTTTTGACAATTTTCTCACACAATCAACACTTACGTCAACAAAAGAGGGTAGATGTGACATTTTCTATAAAAAGATAGATGTATATTCATCATCTAGTACAACTTAACAAATGTATCTATAAATGTCAATGGTGCTGGTTCTTAACTATGTATGAGCAAAAGGCCCAATAATAAATATAAGGGTAAGATGGTAGTTGGCTGTCACTATAACCACTTTCCGGGGAACCCTAAACATGTTTGCACCTAAAATATCCCAACACCATTATATGAAACAAATCTCATAGCTCTTTTTTTTTTCTTTTTTGTCCATTTATAGTGGAAGGAAAAGTGGAGCTATTAAATAACATTTATAGGTCATCAATTTGCATCATGTTTGATACGTAGTAGTACCGTAGAGAATTGTAAGGTATAATGAACAAGATTTTAGTGCATATTTAGTTTGCACTACTAATTAGGATTTGATAGTAAATTGTACAAGGTTTCTTTAGTATTTCTCGATCGCCTAGAATCCCTTCCACGTAACAAGCCATTAGCTTCTTTTGCTTTTTCAGTGTTTAGTATAGTCTATTGTCTAACCCCACTTAGAGGGTCCCATTAAATTGTATTGTATCCATGTGTGTGTGTGAACTTAAATAGGATGGGTCCACCTACCTTCTTTGAATTCTTTCAATAAGAAAATATTTCATTCTCTTGTAGCCATTTCCAGCATACAATTCTGTCTCGGGGCGGTCTTATTTGTTTATCTCAGTGTAAAAATGCCCTTTCAGTATATATTAACTTGTTTAAGTTATTACTCTATTTGTGTAAATGAAAGGCTGGTCGATTTATGTAAAGAAAAGAGAGAGAATCTGAGGTGTGATTGTGACCACACTATTAGGCTTAATTAGAAAATGTACAAACGACTATGATATAACGACGTAGCGTCAAAGACTCAAAATGAATTAAATCATACGGATACAAAGAAAACATAACTTTTTGTACGTGTGTTTTAATCCGTCTAACAACGCTATCAACTTGCGATCTAAGATTTTCAAAACATTTCCTATTTCGTGTCATCTATAAGTGGTGAACAGTGCTAGCAACAGCAATTCTCTTAAGCTTACTGATGCGGACATCATTGAATCCATCGGAATTTATTTTTATTGCTATTGGACCTTATTATTTATGTTTTCCATTTTTATTGTTATTGGGCTTGTAGTAGTGGATTGGCCCAAACCCGTCACTTAGCTAGGTTTTCACTATTTATACGGTTTTTACATTGTAATTTAGTTAATGAATGATTGAATGAAATTACAATTGGCGGCTACCATGTTTTCCCCTCTTCCCTACGTTCTCTTCTTCTCTACCATCTTTCTTCATGCTTCTTCTTCCACTTGTTCTTTTCTTTTACTGTTATTGGCTTGAATTTCATTGATTCTACATCACTTACTTTGCCAAGATGTCCCTCGGGCCTCCTTCTTATTCCACTTCAATGCACTCGATAATATAGACAGATCGTCTAATGCCAAGCCACATACGAACCTTTTTCTTAAATGGAAGCATTAAATTGACATGTGAAGAAAATGTGTTGTTCTGTCTCGATCTCAATTCCACAAAAACAGCCATTTTAGTCAATCTCCAAGTGTGTGAGTTTATCCCTAGTAAGCTACTTGGACTTTGCACTAAGCCATAAGATAAAAGTATGCTTAGGGGGACGAAAACATCCCAAACAATTGTTGTCCATGTTGTCTTCAGTCCCTTCAACTGAATGTTCATAGGCAGTAGCAATATTGAAGCTGCCTGAGGTTACCCATTTCGCTAGCTTGCGTACAGCTGCTTGTGTTCGTTCAGGTTGGCTGCCTGCATGTGTCCATCGCCAACCTTCATATATTCGTCTGACTGTACCTGTTCAGGCTGTGAAATCTGGCTATGTAATTCCAGCAACTTTTTGAACAGCAGAGAGTCTCAATTCCTCATCATGTACTCCCAAACATCCGTCCCACGCAAAAAAAAATAAAAAAATGAACCCACCTAACCCAAAGAGTGTCCTTGCTATGAATGTTCCAAAGGGTTTTAGCAAGAAGTGTCGAGTTCCAACATTTGATATCTCTAAATCCAAGGCATCCCTTATGTTTGGCAAGCAAACACTACTCCATGCAACCAATGGTTTCCTCGATCCCCTAAGGAAATTACGACAAATAAAAAAAATCTTAGATACAACCATGGCTGGAATAGGTAGAATGGAAAGCCAAAAACATTCAATACCTTGAAGCCAGCCCCCACAAGTTCCGCCCTTCCTGCATAAGATAAAGATACCCTAGACCATGCTCCAACATAGGCTGAAATCTTGTTTATAAAGGAGTCATAATAACTAACTTTCAACTTTTATGTCGCAAATGGTATTCCTAGTTCACAAAATGGCATAGAACCCCTTTGCCATGTTAGTTAATTGGTGCATGTCCTCCAACTCTTGTCCATAAATTCCTGCCATATACAAGTTAGACTTGTTCACATTGATCCTAAGTCCCAACATGTCTCCAAACTTGGACAAACACTCTATCAAGATACCAAACGAAATAATATCCTCCTTTGTAAATACCAAACAAAAGCTAAGTGAGTGATCTTCAATTGGCTACATTTAGGATGATAGTTAAACTCACTATCCTCGGTAGCTTCCTTAAGCATCATTGTAGTTGGTAATATTCTGGTCACATTGTAACAATCCAGACATTGCGTCCAAACTATTAACATACGTAATGTTTGCTATGAAAGAGTCTGGGTATATTTCATCATTCATGACTTTCTGTTGCATCCCTATGGTCTCAACCCATGACCTTTCCATTCAGAGAGACTCAAGTTTAATATTGGTACCAATTGAACAAGTTGGACAACTTGTCCGATTGGTACAAGAATTCAACTTAAATCTCTCTTAAAGGGAGGTTGTGTGTTCAAATTCTAGAGACACGACAGACATTCATAAGGGCTAAAATGAATTCAAGCTCTCCCACAACGAACAGTATTTAAGTTATCGGTTTGGGTCAAATGCCGAATTGTTACAAAAAAAAAGCAAGGGAAAGGTCAAGGGTTCGAAACTTGTGAACGCGATAGAAATCGATGAGAGGTAAGATGGGCTTAGGCTCTCTCATAGCGGAAGTACGTAAGTTAACAGCTTGGGCATAGTGGTGAGCAGTTACAAAAAAAAGCGTTTTTTTGTAACGATCCAACCCAAACTGTTAACTTACGTATTGTATGTTGCAAGCGGGTGTGAGTCCATTTTACCCCTCACGGCTCTCTATTTAAGACTTATTTTCTATACTCAAATCATTAACTTACGTACTATCTGGGATGAGCGATCCTGAGCCCATATTACCCCTCATAGCTTTATGTCACGTCCCTAGGATTCGAACTCATGATCTTTCCCTTAGGGCCTACTTCTAAGTTGGAACGTCCTGGTTATGAGCATTTTTTAAAGTATCAATTTTGAACATTTATGAGCGAATCGATTATGAGCGATTTTAGTGGCGACTTTTATAACAATACAACACATGTTTGGAAGTTTATTATCTACCGGTTCTGATTTTTTTTTAAAAAAAGTACAAGTTACATATATCTCTCTTAGTGAAGTTTTGAGTTTATGATTTCTTGTATGAAATTTTTATCTATAAGCAATATTTTACTAATATATAATTTTTTACATATAAGTTAATACTTAACTTGAAATATTAAATATATAAAAAATTGTATGTTAATATTTCTTAGTTATATATTTTTTATAATTATAAGTTAATTTTGTACTTTTAAATAATTTATACTCATAAGCGAAATTTTTACTTATAAGTAATTTTTATATTTTATACTCCCTTCGTCCCATTTGTATAGTTTGACTTTCTTTATTTTCTTGTCTCGATTATATAGTCATGTTTCTTTATGAGGAATGTTTTATTTTGTTCGTTTACTAATATATATTTATTTAATTTGTCTAGTTATAATTAAATAAGGGTAAATTAGGAAAGTTTTTGGCAAAAATTACTTTTTCAATAACATTAAATAAGATTTCTTAATCCGTATAAAAAATAAAATCATCCTATATAAATGGAACGAAGAGAATAAGTGATTTTTTGTCGTATTAATAAGATTTATACACAAAGAAATTTTTATCTTATAAGTAATATTTTACTTATAAGTAATTTTTTAATTATAATATAATTTTTTTAGTTAGCATATTTTTATTTATAAGTTAGTATTAAACAAAATATGTTTGTTGGAAATAATTATATGTTCCTTGAGACTTGCTATTTATAAACACTTAAAAACTTGACCAATATGCAAGATCTTTGATTGAAAAATTAATATTACATAATTGATATGTTGAAAACATAAGGAAAATATATATATATATAACTACAGAAGCTTCAAGATGTATTAACCCAATTAACTGCTCACAATTACCTAATTAACTAGTTAGGTTGTTCTTCATACCACCCATTTCACCACACTCCACTACCATCATGACCACCAAAATCATCGCTTTCACCTCAAATCCACAATCACCCCCAGCAACACCTACATCACACCACCACTTGGACCTCATCCACAACCACTAACTTTAATGCGCCTCAAGTCCTCAATACAACAACCTACATTACATCAACATTCATCACACCACCACATGTACATCATCTACAACCACGATGATTGCTAGATCTATAGCCAATCAACGTTCGACACCTCGAATCTCCAACTCACCACCATTGTTGACTTTAGAGCAATATAATCAGGGTCACAACCTGAAGCAGCAGACGCAGCAACGACACAATTATTGAAGCGGTGGGACGAGAAAAAGTTTGTTGTTGGAAAGGAATGGCTCTTGAGAGTACTAATGATTGGATCTGTAGTCATCCGACAACTGTCATCTCAAATCCCCAACAACATAACCAGTTGCTCATCTTTGTCTTCTTTCATAGTGAAATTTCGTCTATCTCATTCAGGGTGTCAAGACGAGCATATAGCCAAAGAGGTAGTAGGAACGATGAAACATAGAGAAAATCATGTTTTCAGATAGTGGTGGCCAGCGTTCATTGTGCGAATTTTTGGGATGGAAATAGGGTTATGGGTAAGGTGGGATAGGGTGTTGTGTAGTATAAGGTAGAATAAGGTAGGATTGGGGTACATCTGATTTTTGAAAAAATAATTTTTTTCACTTGATTATTGAAAAAGAAAAATTAAAAAACATGTGATTGTAATTTCCTCAAAACATAAATATAAATAAAGGCATACTAGGGTGGCCTTGTGTTAGACTAAAGAAGTGTTCGACTAGACAGCTATCTCAACATAAGTGGCCTAACATCTGTACACTAACTATATACTAAAATCAAACAATGTTATATCATGTTCTATCTCTTCAAATAAATATTTTTGGACACGATATTGCAGCACAATACATACAATAATTAACATGTCATTAGCATACATTAATTGTGTTGTATTTTGTACAACAATGGTAATTAACAATATGGAATCAAGAAAGAAAAATAACACATTATTTAAATGGTTCGACAATAGGCTCACGTCCACGGGAACAAAGCAAAGCGCCTATGATTTTATTTTATATATGTGTGTGTGTGTGTGTGTGTGTGTTCCATTCTATATGAGCCACGCATTACAACAATCTCCAAATTGGTAAATATTCATCCCTTAAGAGGCAATGGAAAAACATAACCTCGAAAAATACCATCTGGGACCAATAGGTTGGGACGCCTCCTCTCTAGCACCTAGAGACATTAATCAAGTTCAAGCAATGCTTGAACTCATCCATGACAATAGGACCTGCTGCTTATCAAAAGTGTGAACTTTCTCAAGCAATAGTTCCAAAGAAGAAACCAATTACCCGATCAAGTGGAAATCTCACATCTATATACTTGGTCTTGCATGATACACTTGGTTTTTTTATCAAATAAATGGCACTCTGATTGTCACATTTCAATTGAACTCCACTTTATCGAATACCCAGCTCCTTGACCATTCTTGTAAGCCACAAAGCTTCCTGGGCAGCCTCAACCACTACCATATACTCTACCTCGGTCGTATATAGTTCAAATAGAGATTGAATCATGGACATCTAACAAATAGGGCCCTCTGCCAAACTGAATACATAACATGTAGTCGATCTCCTATCATATAAATCCCCTACATAATCCGCATATACGTATCCCACAATAGAAGGATCATTTTCTTGTCTGCTAAACATAATGCTATAGTTTGTAGTATCTCTCAAGTATCTGAAGATCCAATTGACTGCGTCAAATTGTTGTCGTCCTGAATATACCAAAAACTTGCTCACCACACTGGTTGTGCTAAATTTGGTCTTGTAAACCTATAGCACACATCAAACACCCCATTGCACTATCATATGGAACATTTAACACGTCTTCATTTTCAGTATTTATTTTCGAGCACGAGCGATAGATGATCAAAAATGATTTGCTAAAGGTTTACTCACTGGTTTTGCATTACCCATGCTGAAACTTTCTAACACTTTCTCACTACATTAAGAAACAAAATTTTATGGAATCTCTGTCCATATAAATCTCCATCCCAAGAATCTTCTTGGCCATACCCAATTCCTTTATATCAAATTCTTTTCTTAACAAAGTCTTTAATTTTTCGACCTCGCTCATACTCATCCCAACAATCAACATATCATCCACATAGAGTAACATGAAATAATCGTCAAGGCTCTTCATATAAACACAACAATCATACCCACATCTTCTGTAGCCAATCCGAATCATGTAGGAGTTAAATTGCTTTGTATCACTGCCATGGAAACTACTTCGGTCCATAAAGTGATCTTCTCAATTTACAGAACAAGTGCTAATGTCCAGACTGATTGTACCCTTCTGGTTGATCCATGTAAATTTGCTCTTCTATATCTCTACGAAGAAAAGTTGATATTGCATCCATATGCTCCAACTATGTATGTGTCCAAATGTGCTCCTAAAACCAGCACTGCCCTGATGGAAGTGTGTCTAACTACATGGGAGAAAATCTCATCATGGTCAACCTCTTTCCTCTGTAAGTAACCACTTGCTATAAGGCTAGCCTTGAACTTTTTCTCTTCTTTTTCTGATACTTCTTCTTTCTTCTTATACACCCATTTGCATTCTATCATCCTCTTCTTCTCTGGAACCTCCATCAATTCCTAAGTCTGATTCTTATGCAGAGATTTCATCTATTTTACCATAGCACCCATCTGTTTACTCTTCTCTTGGCTGACCATAGCCTCGTGTAATGTAGTGGATTCCTACACTAATAATAAGTGCATAAGAAACCAAATCTTCAAAATCATACCTAGTGGGTGGCCTTATAGTGCATTTAGGTTAGTTTGTAGCTATAGTGTAATGTTCCTGATCTCCTGAGCTAGATTTCTCTGTGTTTTGCACATCATCCTCTGAAATGGGTCTCTAGCTCCAATTTTCTATCACCCGTTTCTCTTCTCCCTGAGTACGTTGTAACATGATCTCTCATAAAAAAAACTACATCTCTATTGATCATCACTTTGTTTGTCTTTGAATCCTAGAGATTGAACCCTTTTACCTCTTTCTGATACCCCATAAAGATACATTGTCTAGACTTTGCATCAAGTTTCTCTCTCTCTCTACACTAGAAACATATATATAGGCTGGATATCCAAACACTCTCAAACTAGAGTACTCTATCGGCCCATCCATACCTCATTTGCTACCTTTCTATCTAGTGCTGCTATAGGTGACCTGTTAATCATGAACCATGCCACATTTAATGCATCTGCCTAGAAATTCTTTGCAAGCCCGACATTCAACCTCAGACGCATGGATTTTTTGCTATTGTCTTGTTTATCATTACAGTTACATCATTTTATTGTGGTATCTTGTGTACTGTAAAGTGTCTCTTAATCCCATAATGCTTACAAAACTCCATGAACTTTGAATTTATATACTCAGTACCATTGTTTAACCTAAGGCATTTAATCTTCCTCTATTGTATTTTTTACTTCAGCTTTCCACAACTTAACTTGGTAAATGTTTCTAACTTTTAGACTTATAACTAAACCCTTTAGAGTCTAAAGTACCCAATAAAATCATATTCTTCCTCAAGTCTAGCACATGTCTAACATCACATAACGTTCTAACAACATGATCGAACGTTGTAATTATGATATTATATTCCAACAATTTTGCAAGATGCTTCATTCCCCATCAGAATAGAATCATAATTTACTAACTTGTAGGTATCAAACCACTCTTTATTGGGTGTCATGTGATAGGAGCATGCTGAATCCAAAATTCAAGAGTTTGTGAAATGATGTGAACTGGATGAAACAAAAAGCATATCTCTGTCACCGCTCTCTGAGTCTTCTTCTACTATTAACAGACTTTGATGGACCCTCTTTCTTCTCATCAATTCTCTTCTTATCTAGACAAATTGTTTTCTCTGCACTTATAGCATTGTGTGTCCTTCCTCATCCTAGATTTAGATCGAGATTTATTGTCTATCTATCCTTTTCGAGACTTGTTTCTCCCACGGTCATAATTACCTTTGATTACCAGCCCTTCACCCTGAGAACTCTCATTATTGACTTTTTCCTTTTATAAAAGCCTAATAGGGCAACTGTGATTTCTTCCAACTCCAGTGTTTCTTTTATCTAGATCAGATTTGTAATCAAATTATCAAACATAGCTAAAGCTGGTATGAAATTCAATAACATTAACAACATGTCTTCATCTTTGAACTTCACATCAACTCATTCAGATTACTATAATTTGGTTGAACGCGTTGATATCTTGGCTCAGATCCAAGCCCTCGTCATCTTAAGATAAAGCTTGTTCGTCAATGACTTGGACATATATCGACTCTCCAGCTTCAATCGGATTTTTGTTGGTGATTCCTCATCCATTACATGATACACCGCATCATCAGTCGAGAAAGCCTAATAGTTTCCACAACCTTCATTTTTTGTTCCTTCCAATCTATGTCATACATACCTTTCAACTTCTTTCCTTATAATGCATTCACCATGACATGTTGCACCAACAGATCTTTTTCATTTGCCCTACTGCACCAATAGATCGTTATGGCTTTGGCATCGAACTATTTATTACAGTATATACATGTTACACTCTATATGAGCCACATATTACAACAAAATGGATTTGTTGATTAGTGTACATCACTTGAATGCAGTCTATTTAAGTAAATGTAATACAATATAAAAAGAAGAAAGAGTCCATGTAAAAATGGGATTGAGGTAAAAAATAAATAAATATTTGAAGTGTTTGTTTTCGAAAGATTTTGTGTCTATTTTGAGTGGAAACAGTCCAATGAACAAAACTCATTTACTCTGCCATGACCTACCGGCCGTTTCAAGCCAACTCCATCATTTATGGCTCCAAAATTGCCTTTTTCATTATTCTTGATAATTTTGAAATTATAATTAGATTAGAATTTTAATTCCGTTTAGAGTTAATCGTTATCTTTAATCCTTATTGTTATCTAGAGTTAGTCGTTATTTAGAAATTTATTTATTTGCTACTTTAAATACGAGTTGTAAGATTTTAAATACAATCAATTGAGTTTTGAACTAAATAAAGATTTTTGAGAAGTATTGATAAGTGCATTTTTTGCACTTATTCGAGGTCATATTACTAAGCTTTTGTATTGTTTTATTATTGTATTTTACTTAAATTATGTTATTTTTATCTTATTTCAGTTTTGNTTTTGACTGGCCTCCAAGGTGGGGTCGGACGTCACATTTTTTTTCCTATCTATAAATGGATTCAGATATCATCAGTCCCGAATAGGGGTATTAAATGGGGTGAATCGAGTCGTTCAGCTTGCCTACAACTTAACGAAAGTCTGGCTCAGCTCGACCCAAAGCAGTTCGCGACTCATCATTTTTTTATAAGTGCATTTTTGTGCACTTATTCGGGACCATTTTACTAACCTTTTGTGTCGTTTTATTATTGCGTTTTACTCAACTTAAGTTATTTTTATCTCCTTTCAGTTTTGGACCTGTTTCTAAACAATTGGAAAAGAAAGAAGGATAAATCGACCAATTGATGGAAGTTTGGGGACTAATATGCATTTGGGTAAAAGTCGAAGCACTGAAATTGAAGTAATTTGATATAGAGGACCAAGATGGAAGAAAGAATGAAGAAATGGCTGAAAAGAAAATTCGCGAAAGATTTATAACTGGGCCGCCCAGTTATATTGGTCGGGCGGCCGCAGGGCCGTCAACATCATCAACAAAACCAATTTTTTTAGCTTGGGCGACCGCCCCATTTTATATTGGGTGCCCTCCCAGGCCAATCCGGCGTGAGATTTTTTGATTTCCTTATTTCAATAGAACTCTTATGGAAATGAATCTTATGGCGTCTTTTAAAACCCTAAGGCTGTCCAAAAGTGGGGGAGAGTTTTTATCAAGATTTTTAGAGAGAAAAGTAGCAAGAACGTGAAGAACAACTCCAAGAACACGAAGATTCAATTGAAAATTAATCGGGGTGATGTCGTTCTTCATTTATTTTTCTGATTTTCTTCTTTCCACCAACCTAGGCGAGATTAATTTGTGTTAGGGAACGA
>CAIGRH010106678.1:0-16539 GCA_903798295.1 Fraxinus nigra | reverse complement strand
TCGGGTCACCGGTTGAACTACTAATTCAATAACCTGCTGCATTGTCTAAGTCAGTGTTTGGGTCGAGCCTGATAACTATGTAGTTAACCCGTTTTATTTTCATTAAAGTTCAAATAAAATAAAATTAAATTTGCTCAGTGGGATGGAATGGGAGGGGTTTGGAGAGAGTGGGGGTGGGGTGGCGTGTATAAAAGATGAGTTCTTTGCACAGCCTCCTTCTTCTCCTCCTCTTCATAAACATCCAGTTGCAGACACCCCAACTCTCCTATATATACAATACGTGCACGCCCATATATATTACTAAAACTTGGCGACTCCAAGGTTTAAGGTTTCTTAATTTCTGAATTTATCCTAAAACCCTAGCTTTATTCATCAATCAAATTTTTAGGTATTCAGGTAAGCAGCCTTAACAAATCCTTTGTTTAATCAAATTGTTATGGAATTCATCAATCCTCCTATCACTTTAAATTCCATTAAACTAATGCAAAAAAGCAAAGATTTTTCTTTTTGAAATTGCTCATTTTTTAATTCAAATTTATTGCAGTGGGCGTTTATTTGGCGAGTTTTTTAGTTAGAGTGTTGGGATTTCGAAGTAATAATGGATGATCTTGAAAAGGCGATTTTAATATGCTTTGATGAATCCGGGACTGTAGATTCAGAACTGAAATCAAAGGCAGCGACTTTTATTCAGCAAGTTAAAGAGACTCCATCCATTCGTACCATATGTATAGAGAAGCTCTGTTTTTCTAAGTTAGTTCAAGTGCAATTCTGGTGTTTACAATGCCTCCATCAGGCCCTTCGCGACAAATACACATCAATGGGCCTCGAGGAGAAGTCCTTTATTCGGAAATCCGTATTTTCGATGGCTTGTTGTGAGGCCGTTAATGTTAATGACCGCAACTCTGTTCTGGATTTGGAGGGCCAGGCATTTATAAAGAACAAGCTTGCACAGGTTGTCGTGACATTAATCTATTTTGAGTACCCATCACTTTGGCCTTCTGTTTTTATTGATTTTTTGCCGAATTTGAGTAAAGGCTGGGTGGTTATCGATATGTTTTGTCGGATTTTGAATGCATTGGACGATGAAGTAATCAGCTTAGACTATCCACGAAATGGGGATGAGATAGCTGTGGCAGGGAGGATCAAGGATGCTATGAGGGCACAATGTGTGCCTCAGATTGTAAGGGCATGGTATGACATTGTGTTGATGTACCGGAATTCGGACCCAGAGTTGTGTACTAGTGTTTTAGATTCTATGAGGAGGTACATATCGTGGATTGACATTAGCTTGATTGTGAATGAATCATTTACTAGTTTGTTTTTTGAATTGATGTTGGTCGATGGGTTTCCAGATCAGCTGCGGGCTGCTGCTGCCAGTGTTCTTCTTGCAGTGGTTTCTAAGCGGATGGATTCAAAGTCTAAACTTGCCCTTTTACAGAGTCTTCATATAACAAGGGCTTTTGGATTGGTAGCAGGGGATAGCGACTCCGAGTTGGTTTCTGGTGTGGCTTCTTTGCTTACTGGCTATGCCACTGAGGCTTTGGAATGTTCCAAGCGTTTGAGCTCCAATGACGGTAAAGAGATTTCACTGGAGCTGTTGAATGAGGTTTTGCCGTCGGTTTTTTATGTAATGCAGAGCTGTGAAGTTGACGCAACGTTCAGCATTGTGCAGTTTCTTTCTGGTTATGTTGGTACAATGAAAAATCTTCCTGTGCTGACAGAAACACAGCTACTTCACTTGCGGCAGATATTAGAAGTGATTCGAGCACAGATTCAGTTTGATCCTATCTACCGCAATAATCTTGATGTGTTGGACAAAATTGGGAGGGAAGAAGAAGATAGGATGGTGGAGTTTCGGAAAGATTTATTTGTAATGCTTCGCAGTGTAGGTCGTGTAGCACCTGACATGACTCAGATTTTTATCAGGAACTCATTAGCAAGTGCTGCTGCATCATCAGAGGATAGAAATGTTGAAGTGGTTGAAGCAGCACTTTCCTTATTTTATGCTCTTGGAGAATCAATAAGTGATGATATGATGAGGACTGCAAGTGGTCAATTGGGAGAACTGGTTCTGATGCTTTTATCAACGAGATTTCCTTGTCATTCCAATAGGATTGTTGCACTTGTTTACCTGGAAACGATAACAAGATATATGAAGTTTGTGCAGGAGAACACTCGATATATTCCTGTAGCCCTGGGTGCCTTTCTTGACGAAAGAGGTATACACCATTCAAATGTCAACGTGAGTCGAAGGGCAAGTTATCTTTTCATGAGAGTTGTCAAATTGCTCAAAGCAAAGCTTGTTCCTTATATAGAGACAATCTTGCAGGTATTATACCATTCATCTTCATTTTTGCCATCTTTGTTGGTTATTTGTTTTAGAACGCCTCATGGGTTGTAAACAAGTTGGTTTCAATTGGACTTTTAAGTAGGGATTGGCAAAAAAACCCAAAAAACTGACCAAACAAAACCGAATTGGGTTGGTTTGGGTCGGTTTGAACAAAAAAATTGGTTTGATTTGGTTAATTTTAACCATTAAAAACCAACCTGCCAATTAACCGACCTAACACGCTAATACATTTTATTTTTTCATTTTAAAAATCATGTTTTTAAACTTAAAAATAAAATAATAAAGACATAAATATAATTCTTTCTCAAATAATTTTTTTACCTTCTATGCTTTTTCTACTAAAACTCCAAATTCCAAAATATAAGAAAAGCAAGGAGGTTTATTATAAACTCCAAATTTAGATTGTAGACTTAATTTTCATTTTGATGTAATTGTTTGTTGGTATAAATAACTAATACGTAATACGCAAGCAAAAAAAAAAAAAAAATGATTATATATATAGGTAAACAAATTTTTTAACCCAAAATAGGTATATGAATTATTTTAACTCGGACAAATATTCAAACCGATTAACCAAACCAAATCAATTTGCGGTTTCAACAACTAGATTGAGTCAATTTAGGCTGGAATTTACCTAAATCGACCAAGTTGGTTTCGGTTCGGGTTGAGCTCAAAGCCAACTCAACTTGAACCATGAGCAGGCCTACTTTTAAGTAGACTTAGTTTTGGGTTGGATCGAGTAGAGCGCTGAGAAAATGATTTATATAGTATTAACCTTTTGTTATTGTTTTAGATGGTTGAAAATTTGAGTAATTGCCACACCTAGTTATTCTCTTTTTCCTTAACGCGCTTGACTTTTCTTTGGATTTCCAGAGTCTACAAGATACAGTTGCACAATTTACTAGAATGGATGGTTCATCAAAAGCACGTTCGGGGTCTGAAGATGGTAGTCACATTTTTGAGGTATATGTTATATCAGTAATTTAGCCCCTGTTTGACAACCATTAATAGGAAAAACCTTGTTTTGAATAGTCGTTTTTAGAGAATGTGATGTTAAAAAGTAGGAAAAAGTTTTGGGTTTACATACAAAATATTCTATTGTGTAAATGTGTGGTTGGAAATGAGTATGTAGAAAAAAGAGTTTGAAAATAATGGTTGTCACACAGGGGCTTATTTTTGCAGGTTTGTATTATTGATGCCTGATCCAAGGCGAGTTGTTGTCGTTACTTTACAGGCAATTGGGTTATTAATTGGAATGGAAGATGTACCGCTCGAAAAGCAATCTGACTACCTTTCTGCCTTGCTTACTCCTCTCTGTCAGCAGGTAAAGTTTGATTGCTTGTTATAAATTCGTGTTTATTAGGCTACCCTTGCAAGACCTCCTTTATCAATTTGTAATGTCGACATATACACAAGTTTTATTTATCTAGATATCATATATTCTCATCTATTTTAAATTGATTTTTTGTTACATAACACTTAGTTAATTGAAAATCAACACGTTTTGGCAGGTTGAGTTTGCCCTCTTAAATGCTCAAACTCAGATTCCTGATGAATCTGTGACAAATATTGCAAAGATCCTGCAAATAATTATGGCCATTAATGCCCTCAGCAAGGTCTTTCTTGACCTTTCTAATTTCTCGTTTCTTTTATATCCCAGTTGCTCTATTTTTTTATTTTTTATTTTTTAACTTTT
Organism: Fraxinus nigra; assembly: GCA_903798295.1. Taxonomy (NCBI): domain Eukaryota; kingdom Viridiplantae; phylum Streptophyta; class Magnoliopsida; order Lamiales; family Oleaceae; genus Fraxinus; species Fraxinus nigra. Next base: position 12,493 of record CAIGRH010106678.1, on the reverse strand, counting down.
TGAAATATGTCTCATGCTTTTCTCTAGTATCTTTGATGAGAAAGGAAACCAAAATTTATTGTCTCATTTTAAGTATGATAGGTAGAAAGGATGGCATCTTTTTAATAATTATGAATCTTCAAAGGGTGAAAATTTAAGCTACATCTAATTTGCTAGTTTGACTTGACATTATTTTGTCAAGTTTGAATCTCCTTGGACAACAGTTGCAGTTTCACAATTTTTGCATAAATTTAGCCACTGTTTGACAACCATTACTACGAAATTCTTTATTTTATACACTCATTTTCAACCACACATTTACACAATAAAATATTTTGCACGTAAACACAACTTTTCCTATTTTTTAACCACTCATTCTCCAAAAATTTACTATTCAAAATTTTGTTTTTGCCAAATAATGGCCATCAAACAGGGCTTATATTCTAATCAGTATGGTGCATGTTTGATTCAGGGCTTCAGTGAGCGTCTTGTAATCGCCGGTCGCCCTGCAATTGGTGTCATGTTCAAACAGGTTGGTGGAAAGCTTAGCTGTGCATCTCTTTCTCGTATCCAAATTAACTGGTGCATGATTTAGCCCCTGTTTGGGTTCTATTATTTCCAAAATACATTTTTTCAAAACTCATTTTCAACTGCAAATTCTTCCATAAAATAATATTACATGTAACCCAAAACTTTTCCTAATTCCATAAAATAACCACACACATTCTCCAAAAATCAATATTCCAAAATGCATTTCTCCCAAAATCACATTAAAATGGAGCCCAAAACAGGGGTTTAATCTGCATTCTGATTATTCTAGAACCTTGATTATCGGTGCCATCATCTCTAGCCCGTGCTCACTTGCCCCACACGATGATTCCTCTTCCTACTGCTTTCTTGTTTCCCACATACTAGCCTACTATATCTTCAACCTTCCACAGCCCCTCTGGTTATTTATATCAAATTTATGCTTCTCCTCTGTGAAGAAGATGTGTGAAATGTTTTTCTATACCACCTACCTTGTACAAGGGCGTCATAGAACTTTGGGGTTCTATGAGCAGATTTTTGTTTAGACTTAAGGATGTTTGTTTTTATCTATTCCGTGTTTTAATGGGTTCTTTTATAAATATTCAGACATTGGATGTTCTCGTACAACTTCTAGTTGTCTTTCCGAAGATAGAACCACTACGGTGTAAGGTATGATTTTGGGCTCTCTGCATTAATGCTGTATGACGAGCTCTTCGGCTAATGGGACCTCCTTTGTTAGGTCACTTCATTTATTCACCGCATGGTAGATACTTTAGGAGCATCGGTGTTCCCATATCTTCCCAAGGCACTGGAGCAATTGCTAGCAGAAAGTGAGGTATAATATCTGCCTTTTTTCTTCTTATTTTTATAGTTTGTTTTCATCAAAACTTTAATTTATATCTATGCCTCCTTCCAGATTTTGTTAAATTACCAAGTTAACTTTAGTATATAAGATTCTACCTGCTAACAATGTCCATTCCTGATAATATGCTTATTTTTCAATCTTGACCTCTAAAAATCTATGTTCTTGATGACATGTTCTGTGATTATTTTTTCCTTCTTGTACATTTTGCAACTTGTGTAAGATCTTGTTAAAAGTTCTACCAATGGTCGAAAACTGGAATGTGCTTTCTGACTGTAACAAATGTTAAATCAATAAGGATATGGGTACATGCTCCATGTCATACTTATGGCGCGATATTCTGTACTTATTTATTTTTATCTATAACAGTTTCGATTTCTTATGATGGTGGGTGAGGGGAAAGGGTTCAGAATTGGATACCTATTGTAACGACCCAAAATTTCCCATTTGAGTTGTTAAATACTTATCGTAAAAATTGAACTTCACTTTCATAAAAATATAACTTTTATCCCAATTACAATAATTGAAAAAGGGAAGAATTACTAAATCATAAAAGTAAAGTAATAAGTTGTTCAATAATATCTTTATTATACCATCAATGGCCAGTTTAAAACTCCAATGTTTCGAACCTCAATTATAAGGAGGAAAATTATAAATAATGAGATAAAATTTCAATAAGTGAGCCAAGAGGATTAAAAACTGAACTTAGGTGGTCATAATCCCTACATAATCATAACATATATAAGGAGACACGGGATTTAAGAACCGTACTTCGTTGCTATAATTTCCGTGCATAATGCTACTAAACTCTGGTCCCATTGAATTTAAACATATATGATCCATATCATATCATAAATTGAAATCCGTATTTTAAAGTATGAAATACGATTTAACATACAACATATGACCACACCTACGTTGATAATTTGAAGAGAATCGTAGTAAATACGTAGGGGATAATTTAGCTTATTCAACATGGTGTTAATTTGTGTATGTTTGTGGTTAAAATTTAGGTACATCATTTATAGGTGCATTTAGGGGTACCAAAATGAATGTGTTATAATAGCGTCCCTATAATTGTGCATTAAATAAGGTAATGAGTTACTAATTATATAATTTAAATCAAACAATCATAATTAGACATAATTATACATATATAGACACACGTAATTATAGTAGTACTATAATTTAATTTAATCAATCATAATTATATATAATATATATTTACACATCTATGGTAGTTTACTTATTTAGAAATAAATCTTTCTAATTTATCTTTTGTACATGGAAATTTACGTAATTATAGTAATCACATANTTTAGGGGTACCAAAATGAATGTGTTATAATAGCGTCCCTATAATTGTGCATTAAATAAGGTAATGAGTTACTAATTATATAATTTAAATCAAACAATCATAATTAGACATAATTATACATATATAGACACACGTAATTATAGTAGTACTATAATTTAATTTAATCAATCATAATTATATATAATATATATTTACACATCTATGGTAGTTTACTTATTTAGAAATAAATCTTTCTAATTTATCTTTTGTACATGGAAATTTACGTAATTATAGTAATCACATAATTTAAATCAATCAATCATAATTATACATAAATAGGCGCACGTAATTATAGTAATACTATTATTTAAATCGGTCAACCATAATTATATATAATTATACATATACAAACGGACGTAATTATAGTAATCATACAATTAAATAAATTAATCATAATTATATATAATCTATATTCACACATATATGATAGTTTACTGATTTAGGAAGGAATCTTCCTAACTTATCTTTCACATATAAGGAATACTGAATTTCATCCAATTTTTCCATATATGTTAGTACTATATATATTTATACCTCACACACACACACACACACACACACACACACACACACCATAAATATTCATATCATATGCATATCTATATATAGTTTAGGAAATTACACTTGTAGTCCCTCAACTATTGGCCGATATGCAATTTGATCCCCTAACTTTCACCACTAATTAGCATCTATAAAAGATTTTGGGGGTATTATACCTATGATCTGTATTTACTTGTTGATGTAATTTATCAATGTTATGAACATTTAAGGGAAGTATGAATTTTTATGATCATTGATTCTCGATTTGTCTTTCTCCTTCCATCTGCTTTTTACAATGTAGATGGTATTACTAGCTTTGACCATCTTATTGCCATATGCAGCCAAAGGAACTGGTGGGTTTTTTGGTACTCCTTAACCAGCTCATCTGCAAATTCAACACTGGAGTCCATGACATATTGGAGGAAGTGTACCCTGTTATTGCTGGTAGGCTGTTTAGTATTCTCCCAAGAGGTGATATTCCGTCAGGACCTGGTGGCAGTACTGAGGTATGTTAACTTGTTGAGTAGTGAGGTGACCATGTGGAGGCATTCTAGTTTTCATGATTTTGTCTAAAGTATTGATGCAATAAGCATTTCTGACCTTGTCACTTCTATTTGGTTCTAAGATTGTTTCAGTTGCCTCAGAGTGGAAGTGATTTCTACTTTCAAGCATACAGTGTAACACATACTAGTAATCAAAAGCATAGATGTTGCAATAAAACTTTTTATTGTACATTATCAACATGGATATCTAAACAAAAGGATCTCTATTATGATTTTGTTTTTGGATACAAGGGGAAATAGGATGTTGTGGCATGCATGAAGCATTTGACATTATACACTTATATTTGAATTTAAAAGAGATTTCTTTTTCAAAAACTTGTTTCAGTTCAGATGATGATGAGTTGGCTTGTGTCATTTTGATTTCTTTTCTTTTAGGAAATCCGTGAGCTGCAAGAGCTTCAGCGAATGTTTTACACATTTCTTCATGTGATTGCTACTCATGATCTATCGCCAATTTTCCTTTCTCCAAAAGGCCAGGGCTACTTGGATCCAATGATGCAATTGCTGTTATATGCATCTTGTTATCAGAATGATATCACTGTACGGAAGGTGTGTACCACTACTCTCTTACTGCAGAAGTGCTTACAACCATTAATGTGCTTCAGAGTGTACGATCAAGCCAACCTCTTTTGTGTTTTGTCTTACAGTCATGTGTACAGATAATAATAAGGCTAATTAAAGATTGGTGTACCAGTCCTTGCAGCGAAGAAAAGGTATAAACTCTTTAAACTCAATAATTGTAGTGACAATTTCTTCAGGACACTAAGGAGACTGTTTTCCAGGTTCCTGGTTTCCGAAGTTTTGTAGTTGAGGTGTTCGCAACCAATTGTTGTCTATACAGCGTGCTTGACAACTCCTTTGAATTTCATGATGCAAACACGGTAAGTTGATGTAATGCCAAGATCAGAACACATTGTCTTGCCAACGTTTCTAAATAACAATATGCAAGTGTATGTTGTTGGGATTTCTATGTTGTTCATCATCTTCCTTGACCTTAAAAGATCGAGTTTTTATCTTATATTTGTATGTAGAATATTTTTTTTTCAACCTAGGATTTGTTGTTTGTGATGACATTATTTGGCATTGCTGGTGACTAATTTATATTTCTACTGAAGTGGTTGCTTTTTACTTGTGTTCTAAAAAGCTCGCCTAGGCTCGAAGATCAAGGAAAATGCCATGTTTCGCGCCTAGACGTATTTTTACCAATTCTTAAACGGTTGAATTTTTTCCTTTCTCCTTTCGTATTCCCTAGGCGGTAGGCGCACTTATTAGTTTTTTTTAAATTTTTTTCCATTTTTTAAAGTCTTTTATTTGAGTTTTTTTTTTTTTAATTTTCATTTGACGTTAATTTCAAATTTTTAAAAGATTTTATCCGTACAAAAGTTAAAAATGACTTATCTAAATAGTTAAATAAGATTTAAAGTATGATGTTGTCTACATTATGTAATTATGACTTGAGACTCGTTATTTTGTTATAAACTCTAAAATCATGTATGAAGTTCCTATAAAGCTATAAATAGGACTTGTTTAGTTGAAAATTGAAATCACATCAATAACTTTTTCTTATTTTTCAACTACATAATCTCCATCAATCTACTATTCCAGAATACATTCTTCCAAAATAATGTGGTTCAAACACACCCTAATTGTAGGAATTATTAAGTAAATATAATATCTTATAATTTTAGATGTTTGATATGTATTATTTTAATTATTAAATAATTTTTAAAATGATTAGAAATTTAAAATAAGATTAACAATAAATAAACGTTTTTTACGCCTAAGTCTCACCTAGGCTCGTAAAGTTTGAAATTTCGCATCCACTCCTAGTCATGTTTTACGCTTTTTAGAACACTGCATTTTACAATATCTTTTTTTGTTCTGTTAATTCATGGCTAAATAAATTCCCATTCTTTATTTGGGGTTTTTATGGCAGCTTGTCTTGTTCGGAGAAATAGTGCTAGCTCAGAAGGTCATGCATGAGAGATTTGGCAATGATTTTCTTCATCATTTTGTATCAAAAGGTTTCTCCAATGTGCATTGCCCTCAAGACTTTGCAGAACAGTATTGTCGAAAGCTGCAGGTATATATTGCTTTTAGCAACAGTAATTTAAACTTGCAATTGAATTTTGCACATGACAACATGTTTGGTATATAAAAATGTTTTAAGGTAGTAGCCGATCCAGGTTACAAACAACTGATAATGATCCTGAGCCCATTGACATGAAACATTTTGTTGGTTTGTAAATGGAGAATGAATACAAAGCTCTAGAATATGTTAACTGGACAGTCATCTAAACTTTTGCGGTTTGTTTATTTCTGCTGGCGCTCAGCTGATCAATATATTAGTGCGGCCTTTTTCTTTCTTAGTTTTCTATTCAACTTTTGTGTGGGTGGGAGAGGCAGGGGTGGAGGAATTGAGTGGGAGGTGGCAGGTAGTAGGTCCTGTCTCTGTGTGCGGTGGGATTTTGTGGCGTAACTCTGGGTGCCTGGTGCCAGCTGCTTGCATTGAGGTTTGGTTACTAAGTATTGGCTTTTCAAGCTCTAAAATTTTGAGATTGCTCAACCACAAACCTGGAATCACAGGGACACTGGTTTGAAATTTGTTGAAACATGTTAATATCTACACATAAGACATAACTACTTCCATTATTGAATGTAGTGTACACAAGAAACTTGATCGCTAGATGAATAACTCTAGCTGCCAAGCTGGATTTCCTTTCAAATCAAGTACATTTGTCTGGTCTTGTGATATGATCTTTTATGCAATGCATGGTTCTAATTCTGCTTTATCTAATATGCCATCTCATTTCACCTTATATAATCTCAATCTTTTCATTCTCAGGGCAATGACATCAAGGCTCTGAAATCTTTTTACCAGTCTCTTATTGAACATTTGAGACACCAACAAAACGGCAGCTTGGTTTCTAGATAACATGTCGTAATACACACACCAATAATTATATCTGCTCAATGCTGTAACCAGTTGAGCTGCTCCATTTTTTATCAGCAAAAGGTTGGTACTCCCATAAGCATTTTCTCATCAAATTTTACTTCCCCTTTGGGTTTCAAATTTTCAGTTATGAGTGTTGCATTGATTTCATGAATTTTGCAGGGTTCTTTTCTGTAAATACTGTTCATTTGGCTATGACGAACAGCGAGGTATGGCCATAAACAATGTTCTTCTTGGCACAAGTTTTAAGTCCTACATAATTTGATCCTTCTTCAATGCTAACGTGTTTCTATTGCATTGGCATGAGAGGTGTAAATTTGTGGAAGTGGTTCACTATGAAATGTTATTTTACCACTCAGTTTTGGTGCTGAGCATTTCATTAGAGTTTCGGCAAGGGTGGTTGAATATACTGAATTTTGTTTATTGGAATTGATTCCTTAAACTCTTCATTGTGTGATCTACTAACAAAGTTTTAGAGTTCCTTTCTGAGGAGGGAAGTAAATGAAGTTATTGCTCCTTGGGGTCTGGTAAAGACTGATTCTGCATTTAGTTTTGCCATAAGAAAAAGGAGGGGAATTTTCTCCGTTTCTTTCTTCATCCTCTTCTTGAAGTGCAGTTTTATTCTTTAGATTATTTCTCCTTTTTATATATGAGTTGATTCTTTAGCTTTTTGTTTGCTGAATTTATGAATCCTATAATGAAAAGAAGGATCGTGCAGTTGCATAATGAATATGATTTTGATTTCATTGTCTTTTCTAATTTCACTTCAATTAATACTGTATACCAAACATGCCATTAGGGTACTGCTGTTTTGCCATTGTTCACCACTATTGATGAAGCAAATATAGATATAGAAGTCCTAATATTACTTGACTAGTTGTTTCTTCCAATTGTTTGGGTTGGGGGGATATTGTTGTGGACAAAATTGTTGTTCTCCAAGTTATCCTGTTCAAAGGAGTTGGGTTTTGTGGTGTGATGTTTCTTGATGTACCAACCTTGTCGGTTCACACACATGAATCATGCCTGCTGTCTCTTAGCCCCTGCTTGGTTTTGTTAAAAAAATTGAGTAAAATCTAAGTCAAAGTCAACAATGAATTTTAACTATACATGAATCCACAATTTTTTTAATTATATATTTCATCAACTTTTATTATTAAATTTTGATTTTTATACATACCAAACAGGGATTTAGTCTCTAATGTTTTTCGATTAATCTTAATATTACGAAGGAGTTGAGAAATACTTTGGATTTATATAAAAATAATTTATGCAAGAGACATTGCTTTGTTAGTTCAAAATCAGTCTATTATTGCTAAAGCATTCAACATGGTTCGCCGTTCTAGTCGTTATCATGGTCGTCAAGAATGTATGAACGAAATTAAATTACAAATCAAGAATTAAAATAGATAGCAATAGATAGATTTGAGATCCACAATAATCCTCCAAATTTGATACGAAAAACTTTTTATCGCTTTTTTAGATAATTTAGCATAAAATCAAATCAAAATCTCTATTTTCTTTACACAATTCGAATTTCATATGTAACTAGTAAATTGGAATTGAATTTATTCTCTATGGGACGATAACTCTTAACACGAATAGTGACTTTCAACTTAAGAGTAATTATTTATAAAGGAAACGATGGAAAAACCATAATACTCGTATAAGGTAGACTTGACAGCACCATGGAAGGAAAAAAAAATTGAAATCTTATTGTACATGGTAGTACTTGACGCCAATACTTATAGCAAATAAAGATTGAGTGGCAGACGAGGTTCAAGTACAGCAGCAAGAGGGAATTTTCTTGGAGTGGACAGCCCAAATATTTCCTCCATGTTGAGATTTTCAGGTGTCATATCGTCCGCTAATCTCCATTTAAATCCATGTAAAAGATTAGCCAAACTTGCCTGAATCACCTTCAGTCCCAAACTGTATCCTGGACACATTCTGCGCCCTGCGCCAAATGGTAAAAGCTCAAAATCATGACCTTTTACATCAATATCGTTCCCAATAAACCTCTCTGGACAAAATTCATTTGGTTTCTCCCACAGTTCGGGGTCTCTTCCAATAGTCCATACGTTTACGAGCACTCTGGTTCCTTTCTGAATGTCGTATCCAGCGACTTTGCAGTCTTTTCGGGATAGCCGTGGCACCAGCATTGGTGCCACGGGGTGCAACCGCATGGTTTCTTTGACGATGGACTCTATGTAAGGTAAGCTTGGTATGTCCTTCTCTTGTACCCACCTGTTCTGGCCTATAACCCGGTCAAGCTCTTCGGTTGCCTTGTTGAATATCTCAGGCTTCTTTAGGAGCTCTGATATGGCCCATTCCACAGTCACTGCCGAGCTCTCTGTCCCTCCAGCAAGCAAATCCTAAAGATCATCAAGTTCTTCATTAAACCATCTTGTTTTACAGTTGAAGTTGTTACAAAGGAAAAAGAAGTAACTTATACGAAACCTTAGTACGTGTTAACGAAACTTGAAAATTGAATTCCTGTACCTGAGTAAATGCCTTGACTCCATGCCTTTCAAGCTTGACTTCGATATTGGGGTCATCTGCAAGTTCCAATAGAACATCAACCATGTCTTTGCTCACATAACTCTGTGCTGCTTTTCTCTTGGCGTTGTGCTCATCAAGAACATGCTCCAAAAACCTGTCGAATTTCTTGCTTAGGATCTTCATCCTCTTAATATATCCTTGCAGGTCCAAGAAATCAATATAAGGTATTGAATCACCAATGTTGAAAACGCCATTAAGCAAGAAAAGTTCATCCAACATCTTTTTGAACTCCTCAGGTGTCACAATTGAGTTATCAGATTCATCCAAGTATCTCTTCCCCAAAACCATTCTACTAATTACATTCAAACTAACTGTTGAAAGGTAGTCTTTCAACAAAATGGGCTTTCCTGCAGATTTGAAAAGCTCCTTGATAAGAGAATTCATTTCCTCTACACGAATATATTCGTATGAATCAAGCCTTCTTGCACTAAACAATTCCATTACACACATCTTGCGTGCCTGTCGCCAGTATGGTCCATAAGGGGACCAAGTGATGTTGGAGTAATTATAAGTTGTGTGTTTTCCAGCAGCCGTTTTAGGCCTGGACACGAAAGTTACATCCATGGTTTTGAGGAAAATCTTGGCCATCTCGACCGAGGAGCCGACGACAACGGGGAAGGAACCGAATTGGAGATGCATTAAGGGACCATATTTTTGAGAGAGTTGGTGAAGAGACTGATGAGGAAGTGATCCTATGAGGTTCAAATTTCCAATAACAGGCCATGATTTTGGACCAGGTGGTAAATTCAGTTTCTTCTTGCGAAGATATCTTGAAAAGAGAAAGAGAGTTAAAATACTTAGCCATACTGCTGCATACGCAGTCCAAGTAGTAGGGCCTTCCATTTGTATGATTTGTGGCTTGAAAGTGATGAAGTTTGAGGAATGGTGTAGGGCTATTTATAGTTGAACAAAGGAAAGTTTGTACCTTTGATCAACGACTCAGAAATGTGGGCTAAAGTTAAGGTATGATTTAATCAACTACTCAGAAATGTTGTGCATATTATCTATGTTTTAGAGGATGGAATTGTCCATTTAACCGTTAAAAACTTAAAATAAATTAAGAAAATATAAACAAAAAGAAAGGAAAGGAAATGAGGTGCTAGGCTCGGGTAAAGTGATAATTTGACAAAATTGAAATTAACAGAGTTTTTTCAAAGTCGAAAGTACTTTCTTGTCATAAATATTCTTTTGGATGATACCAACGTGTTTGGTCCTTCTAAATACAGATTCCTTTACTAGCCAGGTTCAGTAACAAATAATTATGTGAAGAACGTTGGTGATGTTCCACGAATTATGTGCATAACGTTGGTGATGTTGATGGACCAATCAACAATACAAAGACGAACACCTTTGACAAATAAGAGTGAAGTTTCATGGGAATTTCTTTTTATTTTCACATGTTAGTGCGAATAAAAGTAGTATATTGACTTGACTCGACATTCTTTTACTAATTTTCATGGCACTTTCCTCAATATTTCGAGGAAACCAATTGCTTTAATTGACTTGCCTTGAGTCAAGCAGCCAGTGGCCCTATCTTTTTCCTATTTTCTTAATTGACTTGTCACGATTTATTTTATTGTTAATTTTTATTAATTATATTTTATTATTATTATTGGGCTTGTAGTAGTGGGTTGACCCAAATCCATCACTAGTAGGTTAGATTTTTACTATTTATTGGATTTTTCATAGTAGTTGGAATAGTTGATGAATTGATAAAATTAAGATTGGTTGCAACCAAATTTCTCTTTTCCATCTTATTCTTTTCTGGCTTCTTCCCCTTCTTTTGTTTTATCTTTTGTTGTTTATTCATTCTATGGTGAAATCTCAATCCATCCTACATCAAATTTGGTATCAGAGCTAAACCTGAATTCCATCTTCAATTTGCATCCGAGAACACCTCTTGCGTTTTTTTTAGATCGTAAGTGTACGATATCATAACAAGTAATATAGTGGACCTTTGAGTCTGGATCCCGTTTCCACGAGGACCATACTTTAGTGCTTAATCCATTTTTCCTACTTCTATTTGACAAAACTAAACAAATAAAGAAATTTGATTGTTGTGAATATTGATTTTCTTAAATAAACTAAATGCCTAAGACAAATGACAATTATGATGAAATAACAAAGACAAATTGATCAAAGATTCACATATGTAAAATGTATTAAGGCAAAACAATTTCACCTATTGATCACCTTAATTCCCAATTCAAGATTCTAGCCAAATGTAGTGTTTGGTCGAATTCTCCTACGGTACTCAATTTACCCATTTCGAGTTCTCATTGAGCCTATTTAACTAATTCAATTCCATATCTTTATACGAATTACCCTTAGGGTGTGTTTGATAAGAGAGATTTTTCATGGAAAATGGAATTCAAATTTCATTTTCCACGTTTTGTAGTGTATGATGGCACACAATTTACCTAGAAAACACTTTCCACAAATGGTCCACACGTGTACCAATTCCATGATTTGGTTGAATTGTTTTTCCCACCTTTTTGGTGGAAACTGAATTCCAAGTTTTTTTTTGTGCAATGGAAACAAATTTCATAACCAATGACAAAAAAATAAAAAATAAAAAAAAATCACTTTAATAGATAATTTTCATGTAAAACAAAGTCAAACAAATACTAAACTTTGATGAAAAAAAAGATTTTCTATGAATTTTTCTTTTTAAATTTTTGGCAATAGAAACAAATTTTATAACCAATTGTGAAAAATATTATCAGTTTAAGAGACAATTTACATGTAAAACAAAGCCAAACGAACACAAAAAGATACAAAATTTTAAATTTTTCTGAGTGGAAAATTATACCAATCAAATACACTAAATTAACAATTCCATGGAAAACAAGTTCTATGCAATTAATTTATCTAGAATTCATTTTTTTCCACCCAATTTTCCACCTTTGCAATCAAACGGACCCTTAGTTAAACGAGTTATGACACTTGGAATTCATATAACGACCGCATTACTTAATATATGTATCTCTACACGTTATATCTCGTTACCGAATTTTATTACACGTTCTAAGCCTCAAATTCACTTCTCGATTCATAAGAAACTCAATGGATCATCAAATTATTAGACAGATAATTCAAAGCATTGCATTCATAATAAAATCAACACATGGAAGAATAAAACTCAGAATTCTT
>CAIGRH010106627.1:0-11577 GCA_903798295.1 Fraxinus nigra | reverse complement strand
TTTTATTTAATTTTTAACTTATTTTAGATATAATATGTAAAATTACCATTTTATCCCTTTCAATTTGATCATATATGTATTTGGACCCCAATTGCTAAATTTTCAAAGGTTTGTGATCTCTACCGACTCAAACTAAAGATTAGGGTAAAGTTTGCAAATAATCCAAAGGTTAGGGACTGCTGCTACAATTTCCCTTTATGATTTGTGTACAAAATTTCCAACTCCCACAACAGTAGCTTGCATAGAATGTAACCAAGGGACCGCTCGAAAATTCTACCTTGGTGCACTAAGCAAGGCAGTCCTATGAGCACCTACGGTAGACATAACCATGATGGTTGAAAACACTAGTTCAGTGGAAGAGAAATTTGAAATTGATGATTCAATCGACCCTCTCATCACTAGATGCACATTCGAGACTATAATGGTTGAAGAGACGTAAAGTTTTCCCATCGGTGATGAGGACGCACTAAAGGTCTTGAAAATTGTCAAAAAAAAAAAAAACATGGTTGAACTTATGAAAAGCCTATTAAAAGACTTCTTAAAGAAAAATCTTGATTTATTCGCTTGGAAGCACGATGGCATGATTGAAATTGACCCAAAGTTAACATGTCATGTACTGAGAATTGATCTCCAAATAAGGCCTAGAATGTAAAAGAACGACCAATGAACTCTGAAAAATATAAAGTTTTAAAAAGAGAAATGGACAAATTGTTGAAATATGGTTTTATCTATGAAGCTTAATATATGTAATACAGTTCTAGTACCAAAAAGCAATAGAAAGTGCCGAACATATCGAGACTTCACATACTTTAACATGGTTTTCCCTAAAGATAGTTTTTCACTCTCTAGAATTGATCAACATATGGATGCAACTGGAGGACATGAACTACTGAGTTTCATGGATGTGTATTTTGAATATAATTAAATTCCTATGTACGAATATGATGAAGATCACTCTGCCTTTCATTTAAGAAAAACCGAGGCAACATATTAAAGACTTGTCAATAAGATGTTCGCAAATCATTTCAAACACCTGAAAGAAACACTCCACATCTTCAGGAAGTATTGTATGAAACTTAATCCATTCAATTCTATGTTTGGGCTTATGTCTGAAAGATTTATAGCTTTCATGGTAAAGTAAAGAGAATCAAGGCAAACCGTGATAAAATAAGAGCTCTCATCGAGATGTGATCTCCAGTTAAACCCACAGAGTCCCAAAGTCTCATTGGAAGGGTCACAAGGTTCGTAGCTCGAACAATTGGTAAATGCTCCACTTTCTTTCAAATTTTAAAAGGAAAGAAAAAGTTTGAATGGACTAAAGAGTATAAACTAACTTTCAAAGATTTGAAGGGAAATTTGGGGAAAGCTTCACTATTAGCCAAACCATTAAATGGAGAATTTTATTTTGCTTTATATGGCAATATCCTAAGTAAAGCAATAGGATCTAAGCTAGTTGAGAGAGGAAGGACAACAACAATTGTAGATATATTATGTAAGTAAAGCTCTATGGGATATTGAGGCTAGTATCCAAATATGGAAATATTAGCCCTTGTCGTAGTAGTAGCATCTTGAAAAAAAAATTTACTATTTCCAAAGCCACAATCCTGATGTACTCACCAACTTTCCATTTAGGCAAGTGTTACTAAAGCCCGATGCATCAGGGAGATTGATGAAGTGTTACTAAAGCCCGATGCACCAAGAATGCCTTCCAGGGAGAGTTTACACCAACCAAAATCAGATTACACAAGTTTTAGTAATCGATCCAAAGATCTCCTAAAACTTCAACCCAAAATCAAACCTTAACATGCTATACAGAACCTAATCAACACAGCCAACCAATCGACCCAAAGTTATTGTTACAATAGCATTTTACACAAGGATTTCACAGACTCGATCTGAAAAATCAACCAAGAGAAAGTAAGGAAAATCCAGAAAGAACGAAGCACTCCAGAACAAAACCAACAAACCGAATGAGAATGTGAAGTCCAAAAGTCATTAGCCATCATGTTAAAAGACCAACTAAAGATTACAGTCTTTGATTAAATCGGACGGCTCACAACCCATGTGAAGAAGCACAATCTGGGTATAAATAGTCCAGCCAATTGGAAATAGCCACGTGGACACAACTTAAAAGAGTTGTAATTTTGGAAAAAAACGTTTTTAACTTCTTTCAATCTTCACCTTGGTTCCAAAATGCAAACTCTCTACAATATGCTTAAAAGGTGCACTAATATGTAGAAGGGTCCAACATTATCTCTCGGGTACCTACACAAGATTAACCAGTATCAATATGCAGGAAAGATAAACAAGTTCTAAACTTATTTAAAGATGGAATTTCGATTCCCATATTAGACGGATTTACATCAATGTGAGTTTTTCCAATAATCTCACCACATATAATTTTCTCACATATAAAAAGGTACTTCACCTCAATATGCTTGGATCTTTCATGATACACATGGTTTTTGTATAATAGTAAAGTACTTTGACTATCAGTGAAAATTGTATGTGTCTCATGTAAAAAATTCAATTCTCCTAAAATTCTCTTGAATCTGATACACTCTTTTACAGATTCAGCTATTACTACATATTCAGCATGTGTACTAGACAATGTGACAATAGGTTGAAGTTGTGACTTCCAAGTGATACAATTATCACCAAGTGTAAAGAAATATGCAGTAGTAGACTTTCTCTGGTCTTTATCCCCAACAAAATTAGAGTCTACATATCCTTTCAATGTTAATGGACCAGGTCCTTTCTTAAACAACAAACCAACTCTAAGTGTTCTAGCTATATATCTCAATAACCACTTTAACCCATCCCAATGAGGTTTCCCCGGATTAAACAGAAACTTACTTAGAAAACTGATAGAATATATCAAATTCGGCCTAGTTGTAACCATAGAAAACATGACAGACCATATGGCTTTAGCATATGGAATGTTTTTCATATCTTTAACCTCAAGTTAGGTACATCTACTTCACCTCCATCTAGGAAATAAGGGTTTCACAATCTGAATTATGGCACAATAGAATGTGACATAGGAAATAAGTATTTGAAGTATCTAAGTAAACACAAACTACTTGGGAATTAGATAGCCTACTTGTAATGACTATGTCAAATGAAGAAGTTGATAAGGATTAGATCTTGGATTCGGGATGTACATTCCATATGTGTCCTAATAGGCCATGGTTTAATAATTACAAAGAAATTGAACCCAGGAAAGTGTATATGGGTGATAATAACTCTCAGAGTGTTCTTGATATAGGTGACATTACCATTAGAATGTACGATGGTATTGTCAGGGAATTGAAGAATGTAAGGTATGTCCCAAACCTTAAAAGAAATCTCATTTCGTTGGGAATTCTTGAAGATGAGGGACATTCTTTCAAGTCAAATAATAACACTTTGAAAATGATGAAGGGATCTTTGGTAATTCTTAAGGGACCTAAAAGAAATGAATTGTACTATCTTATGGGAGAGAATGTTAATCCTCAAGATGCAAAAAATCACATTTGACATAGTCATTACAAGTAGGCTGTCTAATTCAGAGCCTACGGCTGAATTATTCAATTCATTATTATTGTGATCCTTACGTTTTTTCTTCCATTCAAAGCAATCTTTCTTAAAGTGGCCTAATTTTCTACAATGGTAACACTTCTTATTGCTTTTATCTCTTAATTTAGATCTGCTTTTGGATTTGAATTTGAATCTTCTGTTGTTGAAGCTATTTCCTTCTTCCCAGTCCTTCCTCTCACAAACATGCTCTCCTCTTTTGTACTCGTTTTAGATTTTTTCTTGATCTACAATTCCTGAGATCTTAAAGCATTAGTAACAATGGTTTGTGTTAGAGTATCTTTTGAGTATTTTATCGCATTCTTTATATCCTTAAATGAATCAGGTAATGAATTAAGGAGAATCACGACAAGGTCTTCATCGTTGAATTTCTTTCCATTATGAGCAAGGCACTTAACTAGGATACTAAAATCACTCAAATCAGCTTCTAGATTCTTTCCACTATCCGTCTTAAAGCTATATTAGGCAATGTTTCAGTTAGAAACAAAGCATCTAATGTAGTCCACAAGTCCCTAGGAGTGGTATGATCTTCAACTTGTCTTAATATATCATCAAATAGGTGCAATATAATATAGTTGTATGCCATTTCATTCGTGTCTAGAATTTCATCAAGCTTAGTTTTCAATTTATCAGAAAATGCTGCAGAATCATCAAGGGCTTTAGCAACCATTTATTGGACCAATATGGCCCTCATTGTCTGCTTCCAAATCGAGTAATCCCCCTTTCCATCGAATTGTGATCATTCGACCTTCGAACCCATCACATATTATGTAAAATGGTAGCTATTACTCATGGACATAAGTGGTTTTCAATATGAAAATCACTTAAGTTGCAGAAAAGGTTATGAAAAAAGTTTTCCACACAAATTATGACAAATAAGTTGAACACGGAATGAAAAACAATACATATAAAAAAAATAGGCAGAGATTCAAGCAGTAACAGACACTCAATCATTGAGATTTCACAATTTTGGTACCACATACTCAGATAACAAAAACTGAAGATAAACCTAACATGATCCTATTACAATTAGTCAATTTATTCACGTTCTTGAATACACTGAATCATAGTATATTAACAAATTTACAAATTCATATCAAGCATGCAAATCAAATTACTGGATGGAAGATAATCAGAATAATCTCACCAAAATACTGTGTATAACAGTATTTAAAACTCCACTGTCATTTAGGAATCACAATTCAGGTTCAATGTCAATTTTAGACCTGAATCCAACACTACCCAATTATTCAAGAACTTCCATTCAGACTTGTTCTAGATGACTGAACATGTAATAGATGAAAAGGAAATTGAAAAACGAATGACAGAGCCTTACCCACATCCTTAATAGGCTCTAAGGCCAATTGTTGGTATTAACTCAATCAAATACCACGCACAAACAGAAAATGAAGACCCAAGAACACACGCTGCAGGAAAGAAACTAACACCAAAAATGTTTCGGCTATACCTAATTAGGGGGGCTCAACTACCAGCCCAATCTACTAGTGCACCAAGAATGCCATCCAGAGAGAGTTTATACCAACCAAAATCAGATTACACAAGTTTTAGTCATCGATCCAAAGATCTCCTAAAACTTCAACCCAAAATCAAACCCTAACACGCTATATAGAACCTAATCAACACAACCAACCAATCGACCCAAGGTTACTGTTTCAATAGCGTTTTACACAAGGATTTCACAGACTCGGTCTAAAAAGTCAACAAGAGAAAATAAGGAGAAACTCTAGAAAGAACGAAGCACTCCAGAACAAAACCAACAGACTGAATGAGAAAGTGAAGTCCAAAAGTCATCAGCCATCACGTTAAAAGATGTGAAGAAGCACAATCTGGATATAAAACAATCCAGTTAATTGGAAATAGCCACGTGGACACTATTTAAAAGTTGTAATTTTGGAAACACGTTTTTAACTTCTTTCACTCTAACTTTGGGAACTATTTATTATCAATTAATTTTACAGAGGTTAGTGACGGGAATTCTAAACTATCATCTTGAGTTCGTTCTATGCGAACATATGCTACTATCAACGAATAATTTTAAGAAATAAAATATTAGATCATAAGTGAACCTAGGTCATTACCAATGAGCATCTATAATACAAAGCCATATGCTCGATCTTGATACCTAATGACGAGCACTCGAGACATGCGAACACGAAGTTACTAAACAAGTAAAATACTCTTATTAATTTCCACATACTATTTCACATTAGCAAGAACTACTATTGAAGCCCACATAAATAAAAAGATAAACCTGTTAAACTTAACTTCACGGTCATTGAGAAAAGCACGAGTGGCATGGTAAATAAAACTTGAAAAGATAACAGATTCAGTTCAGGTTTAATTATCCTTGTGACCTCTTCATAAATCTATAAATAGGTATAGTTGGGAGGAAAGAATAATATGAAAAATTGAATACATTCTCCTTTCAGATAGTCATTTATCTTCTTGTTCTTGTTGAGTAAGAAATTCCGCGAACTCTAAGAGTGAAAATTTTGGTTAGGTGAGAATAATTTGTTAATCTCAATTTTAAAGTCAATAGGAACCATCGTTTTATAAATAAAATATCCATTTACAATTGGTTTTGTCCGATTCTTGAGATGAGAAACTCGTTCCTGGACTAGCCTACCAAAAAATACAGGTTTTGTCAAGTTTGGGGATAGCTCCTCTCCTTTTATGTATGAATTTCTTTGAGAACATATTTGTTAACTCTATGACCCAAATTAAACTAGTTTAAAAAAATTGAAAAAGCAAGGGAAGACTTAGATAAAACCAAATTTTGGTCGGTTGCCAAGTAATGCTTAATATAAGTTGTTATTCTTTTGTCATTAAACACAAATAATATAAGCTAAAAAGCATGTTCCTCATGCTTCAAGTTTTCTGGCTCCCAATTTATAAAGGTTGAACCCCAACCTTGAGGGCCCCACACCTCCCCGTCCATAGAGCATTGTGGAGGAGGTAAATCGCGAGATGTGCATCAGCACGCCACAGTACAATAACTGTTATGCTGGTGCCTACAAAGAGCCAAATTCCAAACCTTATTAGAGGCAGGAATTGAACCTTCACACTGCGGCTGTCAGCTCAGCTGAAACTACCTCACTCATGTCATTTGCACCACTTAGTTATGCACGGGGGGCTGGCTCCCAATTTATATTATTAAGGATGCTCAAAGGATTCTATAGATGAAGAAAGTATTCCCACTAAAACAAGACATGTCCAGTGAATAAAGAAGTGTTGGAAGGAGAAGGAGGTGAAATAGCCAAAGCTCCTCGAGTTCCAGACATGCCTTAAGTCAACCAGAACCAAAATCCCCACCAACCTTAAGTTGGCCTCTAACTTGGGCAAGCATTTGTGGTGGATTTTCAGTTTTTTCTACAATGATTCAGACAATTTTGCTAAACCATAAGATTATTATATCCATGAAACTTAAAATGAAGAGAAAAATATAAATTTAATACTAATAATTACAGGGCAAATAATACTTTCTCTCTTCTGTTATTTTAATAACAATAGTTCTATCAACTTCCTCTTCCCCAACCTCACGAAGGTCTGTTGTAGATTGTCTTTGCAAAAATTATCTTGTTAGATAATTGGGTATCGTGTTTTGTTGCTCGAAGTGCAGAAATATTCTGGTTTCTTTTGTCCTTTTAGCATTTTAAAATAAAATGATCTTTTACTAATTTTCAATTGGTTTTATTTTGTTTTTATTGCATGTGCAAATGTGTGATGGGTTAGAAAGTGACAAAAGAACCAAAGAGAAGAGAGAAAGCAAAATAGACAACAAACCCAGCTTCCATTACAAGTGGTGGACCTTGTTTGCCCTATTCGACAAAAAATACACCCAACTCAAGTTCATGAATACAAATATGTCTCTAAGATAATGTTGTCTGCGTTTTGCATCCATGAAAATAATCCAAAAACACCTTTCAAATTTCACCAGATTCTTATCAATTTTGTGAAAATTTATTCAAATCAATGAAATTCATTAGAAGCTATAATCTTTTAAAAAATATCAAAATCTTAGCTGAGAACACCTTCTTCAAATTAATTTACTTCTCTCGAGTTCAAATTAATTATATTTATTTAAATCTACTCATTATATATCTGAATAAGTCTTAAATAAATATATTATATCACACATGAATTCAATTAAATGCCACAACTATAGTAAAAGTATACATCTGCCTTATACTCAATTGCAAAATTTATAATTCAAATCTCAATTTGTTTCAATTCATAAATCATCGAGTTCAAATATGGAATACATCATCGAGTTTAAAGAAACAACGTGACAATTATGAATCCTCCTCCTTCGCGCCAAATAAATTTAATGAAAACACACCGACGAAGAGACCTTGGATAGACTGCAATTTGCATATCGTAGTCACACCTCGGCAAACCACAATTCTCGGTGATGACCACTGACTGGTTGACCGTGTTTGCGTACCGTGGTCACCAGCCCTCTGTCTCTTCTTTTACATTTTCGCTCATGCTTCAAGTTTCTTGTATGATTTTTCTTATTTTTAGTCCAAAACTTCAACATTGCTCCTGTACTCCCAAAAGCTTTCACTTGGGTCCCCAATCTCTATACTTGTCAAAGATTGGTCCTCCTCAAGTTCTAAATCAGTCTCCAAACTTTCTATAAGTCAAATTTCACTCTAGATTCCTCAATCGCTCGCTTAATACTTTCCATCAACCCCGTGCCATTAGGTTATTCTTTAATTACTTCAAATCAGTTCTAATTAAGCATAAAATATTCTTAATTGCTCCATGTACGTCAAAATCTAGCTTTACCTACGATGACAATATTTACACTAAATTAAGTTGAAAATACACTCCATTGCAAGTATGTATCAAGTTTGTAAGTTAGGATATATGTGTAAAACCTACTTATCAAACAACCGCAAACTTAATTCGTGGGTAAGAATATCTACTCAAATGTAAAAATTAAGTATTAAGGCTTAGTCAGGCTTGTAGTGCATCTTCTATTTCATACACTTGTTTTATCCTTATTTATAACTTGTGTTTTTTTATTTCAATAATACTAAATGTACATTCTTTGCTTTAAATTATTTTTAACATCCCCTTTGTTTTAAAAAGAATTGTGGACGAAAAAGTATTTTTTTTTTTTTTAAATTGTCCAATGATGTACTACCGTGTGACACAATGTTGTAAAAGATAATGTATATGTAGAATGATTGTTTTGGTTTGGTGTCCTTATTGAGATCTTTTATATGATAGCTTTTATCTTTTCTATCATGATTAGTGCAATGTCTTCTATTGGTACGAGCAGTTGAGATCAAACCCATATCATAAAGTCAATACCTAGGTTTCTCGTGTTAGCCAACAATACTCCACACAAATATTCAACAAGCATGAATCAAACATATCTAAATAGTTCTCAATAGCATCACAGACAATCAAACAAATAGAAATAATCAAAACATCAATTGAAACAATAATATCACAAAAAATCAAAACTCAAAAAAACTAAACATTCAAAATGATACTATCATCTCTCCTAATACTATTATCTCCCCCTCATTGCAAAATCTTCCTAAAATGCAGTTAAATTAGACTAAAATGTACAAGTATAATCAATTATCTGTAAATTTTTTCTCATACTCCGATCAAATCTAAATGGAATAAATTGTATAAGTAAATCATGTATGAAAAGTGTCACGAAAATATTCTTCGTTTGAATTACTGCAAGTGTACGATTTGTCAATAAGTATTAAAATGAATTTTTTAATCCAAATATCGTTCTCACAGAAATTTACTAGTTCAAATTTAAATTAACTTAGCCTTAATCAAAATAATTGAAATCCGTGATTTTTCCTATAAATTAAACAATCTACTTATAAATGGAAAACCTAAATTAACTAAAATAAATGCAAGATTATAATCAAATGCAAGTTTTATAAAAATATGATGATGAAAAATGTATTAAGATCTTGAATCCTAATCTAAAATTTATGAATTTGGCAACATAATTCAATTATGAAGATCAATATTCTTAATTTGTTTAACAATCTCTCTCTAGTAGAATTAAACATATTCTTACATGTGACCCAAATATAATTTTATGATGGATGCAAATATATACAAATGCATTAATGATTTATGAATACTTAAATATCACGTAAAGTATAGTAGTATATTTTTATCCCCTATCGAATTTTACGCCAATGATACTATATCTAACTTATTATTAATATTTCAAACGTAAAATAAGCCACAATATTCATACAATTATTTTGCATGTAATTGTTGAAAAAATTAAATTTGTGTCAATCATTCAATAATTAAAAACATATTTTGAAAGTAAACAATAAATAAAATCTCGAGTTGGAAAGTTCATAATACAAGGTTCATCAGAAATCCTAGTACAAAATAATTTAACCGTTATAATGTCGGAATTAAACAAATAAAAGATAAAAGACATCATCGATAAATTGATGAAACGCGATTTATTGCACAAATCTTCGATGAATCTTCGCACAACGGTATTGGATATTTCCTCTTTTATTTCCTAACTGCTTGCCGTTTTTCTCTTGGAAAAGATTCCAAGTATATTCCAGCCACCGATATGCGTCTGTCTTTTTTCTTTCAATTTACCCCAATTCGGCGCTCTCTCTCTCTCTCTCTCTCTCTCTCTCTCTCTCTTAATGCGTGTATATATATCAACCACAGCCGCCAATTTTCTTTTCCAAAAGCCGCCCAATTCCTTTCCAATTAGGAATCCTCTTTGGTTTTGACAATTTGCATTTAATTAGTCCAGCCCCATCCCTCTTCCATTCAATTCCCATTTAATGTTCAAGTTGAGGCCCTTTAATTCCAATGCATTATTTACTTTCAAGGCTTCAATTCTTCCAAGTAATGCACATTAATCCTTGAATTCAATTAATTGTACATAAAGTCCTTCATTTTTTAAAGTGTAGACTTTGATCCCCCAAAATTGCAGATTTCATTCAATTTCATCAATCTTTCTTTTTCAATTGCTTTGAAGCGGGTTCAACACTGAAACAATATAAAATTAAGTAAAATTCAATAATCTGACGACATAAAAGCTTTGTAATATAGTCCAAATAAGTGCACAAAATGCACTTATCATGTTACAAATTTCTTGTGAACAAGACTCTAAACCTTGAATTTGTAAAAATGACATGCTAAATATTACTGTAAAATAAGTTTATTCCTCTAGTAATGAAAGTCAAACCAATAATACTGTTGACGACATAAAAATACGGCTCAATTAAATGGCCCAAGAGATCCATGTAAAAGACTCAAGATAGAGCTATGCAACAGAGGCCCATCATCGCCCAAACGATGGGCGAGTACGACATCTTATGGATACCCAAGGCGACAACATTATTATCGCCCAGAATTCGGAGCGCCCATAATTTGGATATATGGATACTTTCAAGTAACGGTTACCAACGCAGTTAAAGGGTGTTCTCATCATGTCCCACGATTCAGGAAACCCCGGTTATCAACAATTCAAAGGTGGAGGCGACGTCAGTTAGAAACAGTTACAAGGCGACCAGCAGTTTCAGACGATTCTACAACAACTGTCCAAGGAGTATAAAAACAAGAAAAAGGCATAGAAGAGAAGACCCCAAATCAAAAACTCTCGAACAGAGACTATGTAATTTTCATTATCATTAATTTCATTGCATTTAACATTCAATTGGTCTGTGTTCTTGCACCCCTTGGAGGCATTTCATTTTCTCACCCATCGTAAGTCTTCAAGAAAATACCTAATTTTGGGACTTTGTCTCAAGAGGTATGTTCCTTACACAAACATCTGAGTTTTTCTTTAATTGTTAGTGATGCCCGATTTTTCGCGCTAAACAATTTGGCACGCCCAATGAGACTGTCTGGGGTTGAAGATACGAAAGTGAAAGCAATATGTCTCATAAAAACTCTGATAAAGAGCCAGCAAGCCATGGACTGGTTCAGTCTGTGATTGAGCGATATGAG
>CAIGRH010106616.1:0-11082 GCA_903798295.1 Fraxinus nigra | reverse complement strand
TTATTTATAGCCCTATAAATAAAGTCTTTTACTTTATAGTAGAAACAAGTTTATTATATACAATTTATAATATTTTTCACATAATTTATTACCACTTCCAAATGTCCCACAAACAGATACACAGTCTCCATTAAAATTAGTGCTTTCCAGTTAGAAAATCGAAATACTAAACATGGGGCAGAATAATGTAGAACTAAATCATAAATACTTCTTTTATCACTGGAGCAACGAAATTATAGCTAAATAAAGTACTTTTCGTTCAATTCTTATTATTTGAAGTCTGTATTAAGCATTGAATTCTCGAATTTTGATCAAAACAGCATAATTGTGATCATGTTTAAGATAGGACACTCGAAGTGGTACTTAATGTTTAGGATGATCACAGTCAAATTTAACCCGAAATGTTTAGAACTGCTTTTCTCTTTCCTGGTCATAAATTAAGTTGCAAGCCTCCTACATTATGAATGCAGATTATGTACTTTTGAGTTCGGCTTTTGTTGTCTTTCCTATACCTGGATTTATTGTTGATTTTCTGGAAGTTCCATGAGATTGGCTTCTATTCTAAATCTGCATTTTAGGCTTCCTGTGCTATTTCATGACATACTGGCACCTCTCATATAATGGTAAACTAAAAGATTAGTAATAAATTTTTATACTTTTTCTACACAATTAGTAAGTAATAATGGACTAAAAGCATGAATAATGGTGTTTTGGGTAAGCTACACCACTATAGTGGGTGACTTCTATTCAGCTTTGTTTTTTCTGTAAATATTGAAGTAGAAAAATATATACAACAGTCGAACAGATTATCAACCTCTTGACCCTATTCTTTGTGCATTTGATTATTATAACTTTTCGGTGTATAAGAAGCAAATTTCTGGCCCCATTTGAGAGTTACTGTTAGCTACATAAGCAATCTGTCTTTTTAATGCAGCTTGAAGGTTTTTCTGCAATTCAAAGCAGAGGATACATTGCATTGATAGTAGCTGCAAACTGGAATTATGAATTATATAATTAACAAGATGGTTTATTTTCTTTCTGGTTTATTAGTGTATCAAGTTTAAGACGGACCAAGCACAGGATGCTAAAAAGATGGAAAAGCTGAATAACATATTCTTTACTCTGATGGCTCGCGGACCTGAAGGTAATGTCTTTTCCTGAGAGTTATCACAAGGCACGGTTAATCTATACCAGAAATTGTGTCGTTTTCCTATTTATTGTAACTCGGGGTGTGTAGTCCCTGCCCTTACGACCTCGTTCTTTGATGCACTATAGATATTGGTGTGCACTTGTTATTTTAGCGAGGAATTTTTGTTCTCTTTTTTCTGCAGCGGATATATCAGAAGTAAGTGGGAAAGATCAAGCAGAAGCACAGCCTGCCAAAAAGGGGAGGGGAAGGAAACAATAGTATTGCTTCGTGATCTGTATGGATTTTGGACAAATCACACTTGTCAGGGGAATATTTAAAACTAATGTTGCTTTTAACCCGTTTGATTCTGGTTGCAATGGTTTTTTGGTCAACTTCTATAGATTTGTAGTGAATCATGTGCTAAATTCTTCATTTTGGACCAAATTTCTCTCGTCTTTTTTCTCCAGATGCTCGTGAATTTTGTTTTATTTCTCGTACTCAAGTTGAATTGTGGTTTATATGAGGGTTTCATTAATGAACTTTGCATTCTTACACTGGCTTCTAGTGTGTACAACACGTATATGGTTATATGTTGTGTTGTGTTGTATTTTCTTTTTCTTTGTTCAATGTTATTTAATCATCCGTATCGAAGTCCTTCATGCTACTTGAGACTCCCGAGATGACTGTTCTTCAGATATTTCTTTTAAAATTATAGGATATGATTAGACGAAGTTGCTTGTAGTCAAATATTGTAAGTTCACACACAAGATACGAACTTATTAATTACTTTTTTTTTCTTTTGGTTGGGTTTTAGGGCTTTTCCCTTTTCCTATTTTATCTTTATATATTTATTTGAAGTTTAAACTTTTACTTATATAATTCCTCTATGTTAGTTTATCACGTTTCTATTGACGTCTGCGCCCTGATGTCACGATTATAGTTTTTTGCAGAATTGACAGCATTTGAACGATTGTTATTATTGGAGACCGTTTGTGCAATTATAATGAAATATTGATATTAACTCAACACTTTTTTTCTAAAAATAGAAGACTGATTTGCTAGTCATAAGATCGATGGCCAAAGATGCAATTATCTCGTTATGTTTTCCCAAGGGTATGTTTGATTGCAAATGTGGAATTTGGTGGAAAGAAAATGAATTACAAGGAATTGAATTGTCTAAAATTTATTTTATTCAGAATTGTAATTATTGTGTTTGATTGATATAATTTTCCATTTGAAAAATGTTGAAAGTTTGGTGTCGTTTGACTTTATTTTTCATGAAAATTCTCTATTAAAGTGACAATTTTTTTTACCATTAGGTTTAAAATTTGTTCCAATTACAAAAAAAATAAAAAATTACTATACCGAATATCATTCGTTTGACTTTGTTTTTCATGAAATTGTCAATTAAATGGATATAATTTGTTGCAATTGAGAATAAAATTCGTTCCAATTGCCAAAAAAAAAAATTCAAGAAAAACCAAGAATTGGGTGGAAAATGAGTTAAGGGTAGAAAATGAATTCCATGAAAAATTTAGCATACCAAACAACTTAAAAGGTGGAAAATGAAAACGAATTTTAACTTCCTTAGAAAATTTCGTGCTATCAAACATGTCCTAAATATTTTCAGTTTGACTCATCGGAAACTTCTACACAAAACGAGAAAAGGAAAAAGGAGAATTCTCAACGTTCTCAAGAAGTTGAGTCTAATAAATATATAGGTAATTGGACAAATTAATTATGAAAGATGTTAATATTAGTGGATCTTTATATAAGAAAAAATGATAACGCGAGCACACTTGGTGGTAAGAACGACGAAATGATCATTACTTCAAGGGTTTCATAGTTGATTTGTTAACGGAATTTGATCCAAATATGAGCTACTGCACAAATATGCTTCATGAAGGTGAACGGCTGAGGGGTCATGTTTGAGATTGTCATTCATGCATCTGGCCTCAATGGAAGATCGAATGATATTAGAGTATCTCCAATGCAACGATTTGAATCATTTGTAGATTTTAAGCAAAATAGGGAATGGAGAAAAGAGCATCTCTAGTAGAAATGTGTATAACACTAATTGTGGGCAACATGTACGAGAAACGATGTAGATAGAGAGAGTGGTGGTAAATTATGATAAATTAAAATTATTAAATGAACACTTCCTCCGATACAAGGAAAATTATAAAAAAATAAGTGGACGATGTTTACCAATCTTTCCATAGGCGGCCCACACGTGACAACACGTTCCATAGTTGTGCCATTTTTATGACATTGTATGTTAAGCAAGGACTATACGTGACAAGATTTAAATGTGTAACACAAACATTATCTTTGTCCTCAATTTACAATGTTGCATTGTATACTTTAATGAACCATAACATGTTGTAATAAAAGGTGGGTTTTAGAGGAAACCAATTTTTGGTAAGAAACTGTACCCTAATACCCCAATTGTATAAAATGTTCATCTTCGACCCAATTTGAACTTTTATTTTCGGTTCAAATATGATCCATTTTGCACAATTCTTGTTTCTACGTATTCGTTTGTTAAAGTACTATCAAATCGACTGTTAAAACCAGCTATTTGCTTCAAGCATTATCATAAAATTCTCTAAAACCACAATATGCTCCATGAGTACCATCAACTCGACCATATTTGCTTCCAAATCAAATATCTCCCAAATGAAAAATCTTCACGACTCCCACAAATACTCCTCAGAAAGCTTATGAAATTCCCTACAAAATAAAAAAAACCTCACCAATGTCCATCAAATCTAGATCAATTTATTCACAGTTAAATCAAGCACAAAAACACACCTCTTGGGAATCAAAACAGCTACTACTTTGCATCCCAATCCAAGTCATAACATCTAACATTACAGACCGTAGATTAAATCCCATCCAACGGCCTAAGTTTAAACTTTAGTCAAAGTTCCGATCCGTCTCAATGGCCTTTAGCCAATCAGTTTTCAGCAGCTCCCTAACGCTCACTATTTAACCCTGCCCTTTTCTTCCCATTGATTATCGCACAAGCCCTCGAACAAAATTCCGTTAGATTTTGATTATCGCTCTAGCCTTATAGTTTTTTGATTTCAAATTAGCATTATGACCACTGAAGAACCTGTTGTCCCTATGGAGGGTGTGGCTGAACCGGTCGTCGACGAACATGCGAGCGGAGAAAACCCTCCGGCCGAAACAGCCAAGTCTAAGAAAATCACCACCAAAAAGGAATCCAAGCCTAAAAAAGCTACTGCTGCCCCACGAAAGCGGAATCCTCCTTATCTCGAGGTATTCGGTTGTTTGTTCTACACTTTATTGGCATTTTGTATTGGAGTTTTTGTTTTTGTTTTTGTTTTTTTTTGAATTTTAGATCTGATTCTTTTTTGCTGAATTTTGTATTTCAGATGATTGAAGATGCGATTGTGTCGCTGAAGGAGAAAACTGGATCTAGTCAGTACGCAATTACAAAGTTCATTGAGGAAAAGCAGAAGAATCTCCCGCCGAATTTCAAGAGGCTTTTGCTGGTTCAATTGAGGAAGCTCGTGGCTTCTGGAAAGCTGGTCAAAGTGAAGGGTTCGTATAAGCTCCCGTCGGCTCGTTCATCGTCTCCGAAGCCAGCTGCCTCTGCACCGGTTAAGAAGAAGACCATTTCAGTCGCTAAGCCGAAAGCTGCTTCTGTGAAAACCACCAAGGAAAAGAAACCTGCCCCTTCAAAAGCAAAGACAAAGCCAGCTGCTAAGCCGAAACCAAGTGCTAAGGCTAAGCCAGCTGCAAAACCTAAAGCTGTTGCAGCGGCTGCCAAGACAAAGGCAGCATCGAAGCCAAAAACGGAGAAGAAGCCACCGGCTAAGGCGGCAAGGACCTCGACGAGAACTACTCCTGGGAAGAAGGTGGTGGCGGCTCCCAAGAAGGCTGCGCCGGCAGTTAAGAGGACCTCGGCTAGGAGCGTGAAGCCGAAGAGCGTCAAGTCTCCCGTAAAGAAAGTAGCTGCAAAGAAGGGAAAGAAGTGAGAGGGCCCCTAGTATCGGAAATAGCTATCGTTTGTAGGGATAATTCTGTAAATTTGTCTTGGTCCTTTTTCGTTGTGCGTAACTGGTTTTTATGCCAGCAGAACTACATAATCTACTTTTTAAAATCTACTTATTTCTCTGATGATTTTCTTCAATTTTTGTGTTCTTTACTACATTTTCCCACAGTGTTTTACAAATGAATCTGTGTTAAAAAGTGATTCTTTATTTTGGCCAATTAGGTGTCTTAACTTGGTTTGAAGCGTCAATTTTAAGCCAATGTGATGCGGAATTTGGTACGTATATTTTGGGCGGATTGAATAGTAGCGGTCAGCAGTTTTAAAGAAGATACTTCAATTCAATGTTCATACTGATTTGTGTATAAAGATGTAAATTGTTTGCAGCAGTTAAAATTGGTAAATGAGTTCAAATTCTGAATGTTTCCACTTCAATTTAATGCTACAATGCACTGCCAGACATGCTTGCGCACTGATTTGTGTGTCTATGTAGAATAGTTTGCAGAGCATACACAATTTGGTAATACTATTGGCAAACTGTTGGAACTTCTGTTGGATAGTGAGAGGGTACTTAAAGTTAGATGTTATCTGGTTGTGCATAACTGGGAATAGTAGAGATGTTTTGCTGTTAAAACATATCTGCCTGCTTGTGGGTTTCATTTAAATGGGCGATTGATTACACTACTTCAATAATCATAAATTGTTGCCTCTGGGAGAAAGTTTTAGATCGTTTGTCATTTGCTCTTTTTTTTCACAGCCGAATTTGTAATAGTTGGAAGTGTTTGAGAAAGACCTTGGCAGTTATCATAGCACCCGACTTCAAAAACACAAACTATTAAGCACTTCTGTACTATCTCTCTCTGAAAAACATGAATTTCACAAAATAACTGGGAAATCTGGATTAGATTGGTTTATGGTATTATCAATTATGGAAGAAAGTTGTGCATGGAAAAGACTTTCATCTGCCTATTCTCGTATCAAATGAATGTGTACAACGTACTTGTAAAGATTTCCTCGTGCGTTTCCTTCATATTTACGCTTTCATTTCCTTGTGAGGTGAGAAGATTATTGACAATCATTTTGGTAGAAAAAAAGAGTTTTGAATAATGATTTTTAGGAGTACGTATGGTTAAAAAGTAAGAAATTTTTTTGGTATACGTGTATAATATTGTATTGTGTGATTGTATGGTTGAAAATGGTCATGTAAAAAACCATAAAATAAATTAAAGAGGTCAACAAACACTCATTTTAATGGTCTATCTATGCTTGATTATTTCATTGTCCATTGTGCTATCCTATGGTTGGTTAAATTTTTTAGGGATTTTAAGAATGATTAGGCATTCTATCTTTTGTTTAACCTATCAAAAAAAAAAAAAAACCTTTTGTTAGCGGAGATGTTCTTTGTTGACATCCGACCTGACAATAAGACCGTTTATTATATGCACTTAGCTCAGGATAAATTAAGGTCGGATTTGCAAGGTCAGCTCGTACTTATGACCGTCGTTGTTTGAAGGGACATAATGATTGTAGATTCCTTACACATTGTCAAAACATTCAATCAATTAGTGACATTCAGAAGGAATTACGTGAGCGCCCTCCAATCATATGTTATAGCTTTGTTCTCTAATCAATTCATTAATTACTGGGACCCCATTTAAGGTTGGCTTCATAATTGTCTGATGGAGCCAACCTCAATAACCAATAGGAATATGTCATTGCATACATTTCTAGTTCGGTACTGTATGTTGATTTGACAACAAACAATCAGGATTTACGTCATTGACACATGTTCTCAGCTCGACACTATTGTTGACAAGACATGAATGAGAAAGATACATGACCATTCTTTCCTATTAAAAGGGGCATAAGAACTTCATAAAGGGGCAGAGGATCTCCTTTGATAAGAACACTGGTAGTTCATAAGTAATCATCAATAAAAATCTTTATTTACATTTAAAGTTGGCTTGAAATTTGGTCTTACAATCTTCGACGTCAACATTCTTCAATTTTATTCGTGTTTCTTTGTTACATATATTTTGCATCCAGCGCATTTTAGGATTCTTAAAGAGTGTTTTACAAATGAAGTGAACTGTGTACGTTAAAAGGGGTTGCGTACTTTATAATCTTGCCTTTGGCAAATTAGGTACATAAATTTATGCAATGTTTGGCGGACTGAATATTAGGTCGGCATTAAAGAAGATAAACTACTTAAAATATGGGTGTATCCACTTCAATTCAATTCTCCAACATTGCTTGCAGCTGTTAAAGATTATCATGAGCTCAAAAAGTGTCATGGTCAGTATGCATGATAATAGTATTATTTTCACATTTTTATACGGCATCATACAACTTATTTGATTTCTGTCATTTGTTACTTGTTGGAACTTCAGTGAGACAGTTAGAGGGCTCTTTCGGTTGGGTGTTATCTGGTTGTGCATAACTAGAAATAGTGGAGATGGAATTGCTCTTAAAACATTAAATTTTTGTCTCTCTGAGGAAGTTTAGATTTTTTTCCTTACTAATTTTCTGCTATTTGGTTTGGTCATTCTTGTTAAACAATCTGGTAAACCTAATTTGGAATCATTGCAAGTTTAGGAGAAAGACCTCGAAAGTTATCACTAGCCTCCCGACTTCAGAAGCACGGACTATCAAGTACAAATGAGCAGGACCATACTAGGATAACCAGGAAATGTTGATTAAATTAGTCTACGACTCTACGCCATGAAAGAAAGACATGTACTGATTAACTGTCTAAAAAACTGAAGTAGTGAAGTGTTCATCTGCCTATTCTCGTATCACATGATCTTGTACAATGTAACTTGGAAAGATTTCCTTGTGAGTTATTTTTTCCTTCAAAATTATATTTTGATTCCCGTCATTTAAACATGTCTTTTTGTACCTTGAAAGGAAAATATGTAAAAAATCTTCTGTTTCATTTGCCGTTGCTTCCTTTTTCCTGGTTCTTTACTCGTTTGTCACCTCTCCATCACTTTACTGCTTTCAGTACTATGTTGTTGTTTGCATCTGCTTTCTGATTTCAAATACTAGAATCCAAACAATGCGAAACACCATTTTGATGTGCATTTTATTTATATTTCTCAAAGACAGATTGATATTAGAAAACGACTTGAGAAGTCAGATTGTCCGTGCATATCCTGCAACTTATACTTTCTCTTCATCATTGTCACATTTTCTACAAAACAATTGCTTTATCCACCCATTAAACATATGCATACGTCGACATTTTAATGGATGAAAGACACGTATCCAAAGCCTCCAGCTCAATACTTACATTTTCACTTCTCGAGCTATATTTGCCTTGTGCCTTTTGAAACTGATCCAAGTTTTCCAAATTCATCTTTGATTGTTTGGGTATTTGATCTTCTACTTCAATAAATGGAGATAAGATCATTTATTCATCATACTTTTCAACTGGGTTTGTGGCTTAGTTTATGTACATGTTCGACTTGTTTTTCTCTGGTTGGCTTGGTTGAAATTGAATATGGACAGTAATGCTGAGCAGGGGGGCACGAGGGCAAGTTGTGGAGCAGGCGTAACGAAGTCACATAGTCAACATTAAATATTAGGGATCTCTTGTGGTATTCAAACCAATATTTGTAATGAAAAAAGCTAATCTGTGAAAAGTAAAGAACGTCATGTCTTTCTTCTTGTTGGAGTAGATGTGGATTCACAAATAAATCATGCACTCTGGCTCACAAGAATGTTACAAGGAAAAATTTAAATTCTTGAACAAAGTGCATCTCTTTATCAATTTGCTTTTTCTTGCAATTGCATTCACTCTTACAGTTGTATGTTACAATTGCTTCTTAATTGAGTCAATTCTATTTTCACACTTTCTTTGTACTCGAATACGAAGTTAAGTCCCCCATTTATGATTGTATTATAATAAGCATTCTAATGTGCATGCATTTTAGATCTTATACATTATATTCTATTAATAAATTGATTCATGATCCTGCTTCTAGATTCAACGGTAGGTCATTAATGTGGGCTGTTTTCAAGTTCACACAAGTCTCGATTAACTTCCAATACTTCTTCTGTTTATTGGCAAATGTATGGAAAACTTGTGCTATTTTCCATTTAATTACTGCTTCCTTTCACATGTGGCTGTATTCAGATTCAAGTTGCTTATTTATTTTAGCAGTGCTGATTTGTCTGAGCCTCATTATTTTGAAAATAATGCATTTTTGAATAGTGATTGATGGAGAATGTTTGGTTAAAAAATAAGGTAAATTTTTGAATTTACGTGTAATAATATTTTATTGAATAATGTGTGGTTGAAAAGAAGAGAGAGAAAAATGTAATATTATATTTGTTGTGAATTTGCAGTTTTCCTTCTTCAGGAAAACAAGAAGATATTTTGGCATGCATGAATACTGAGTATGAAATTCTGTCAGCAGACTAATGAATGCTAATGGTAGTAACAAAGAGAAAAATTTTGGCAGATTTTATGTAATTACTTAACTATGACTTTTGGAAGATTTTCTCATTTCTTTCTTTCCCTTAGCAGTTGTTGGACTGATGCGAAATAAAAACTTTGGTTTATCATTATGCAACATGTTTGCATGCGACGTCGCAATTTTCTAACTCGTAAGAGCTGTATATGTACCTTTCGAATCTGCGAACCCTGAAAATTTTCAACTTGCATGATTATACTTTTTGGTTGTGTATTCTCTTCCTCGTTTTCTTAAAAGAAAGATTAAATCAACAATTCTCATATATTCAATCTTTCTTTAATTTATCATTGCAAGAAGCTATTCGCAAAAACATATACTTTGCAGTAAACCACATTTAAGATGGAGTTAGGCAAGTGCTTCTAGTTCTGCAAAATTTCTTCATCTGTTGCTTTACTAAGTTGGGATTGCATTGACATTGTTGTCTTGTCACATAAAATGCTGGAGAATACTTCCTTGCAGAGCTTATGCTGGTTGGTCTAGAAAACTTGTAGATTATCTTCTAGTTTGCTAACTGGTGTCTGCTGACATAGGCCTAGGACTTTGTCAAGTCACACTAATCAGAAAGGACATTGTTGCATTAACCTTTTGGCTTTGTTGTGCACTAATCATCATTCAAGAATAGATGACGAGGAAGCAAAAGTACAGCTCATTATTCTACTATTAATTTAACCTCGTATAATCAAAAAAATCTTTCAGAGATTTGGTCTCTGATGACTCTTGCCTCATCAGAGAATTTTGCTGATTTTTGAACTTTTTCCTTTTTCTATATTAGCTTAAAATTCACAATAGATGTTGTCTATAGTTGCTTATGCTTTTAGACGAGTTAGTTCAACATGATATTAAATGAAGCAAAAATACTATTCAAATATCAGCGCCATCCATTTAATAAATGTGGGGGCATTTCTCTCAATTTTGGCACGCTCACACGTCGAGCTATTAGCTCAGTGATAGGCTCATCCCTAGTAATTGCATCCTACCCTATACAGTTATCATATTCTCAACTAAAACCAACCTTACCTTGTGATTGATATTCAAGTTGCTTTCTTAAGGTCGCACTCCAAAATTCATAAGCCTAGCTTATAAGCCCGATTAGATGGAAATTCTCAACTTATCTAGTTTATAAGTTGGATTTATGAATTTCATAGGAAACTAATATAAAATAAATCAACTTTTTTTCTTTTTGGCCAAACATGTTCTAGATCACGTGGTTGACCAAGGTTCGACTTTCAAGTGCATGCTTATTGACAATTACCCGATGTACATTACTATTAGTGCACTCCAAACATAGAAAATCTAGACAAAATTTGACAAATACCGTCACGGCGTCACCCTTAGACCACATAGCTTAATTACACTAAGGTCATGTTTGATATGTAATCTTTTCTATGGAAGTAAGAAAAGATTTTCCATTTTCCATCTTTAGGCCCCGTTTGATCTGCTAAAAGTTTTCATCT
>CAIGRH010106613.1:0-10351 GCA_903798295.1 Fraxinus nigra | reverse complement strand
GGAAGCACATAGTGGTTGATTGATTGATTGGACACTTTGGGAATAAAAAGACTTTAGAAATGTTAGGGAAGTATTTTTATTGGCTTAAGATGAAAAGTGATATTGAAAGAGTTTGTAGTCGATGCATAACTTGTAAGCAACCTAAGGTTTTACCATAAGGATTATATATACCATACTTGTGCCTAGTAAACCATGGGTTGATATTTCTATGGACTTTGTTTTAGGTTTAACTAGGACTAAGAAATGAAGGGATTCTATATTTGTAGTGGTAGATAGATTCAATAAAATGACACACTTCATTCCTTGNATTTTTATTGGCTTAAGATGAAAAGTGATATTGAAAGAGTTTGTAGTCGATGCATAACTTGTAAGCAACCTAAGGTTTTACCATAAGGATTATATATACCATACTTGTGCCTAGTAAACCATGGGTTGATATTTCTATGGACTTTGTTTTAGGTTTAACTAGGACTAAGAAATGAAGGGATTCTATATTTGTAGTGGTAGATAGATTCAATAAAATGACACACTTCATTCCTTGCCATAAGACTGATGATGCTACAAACATTGCAGATTTATTCTTTAAGGAAATTGTGCATTTACATGGGGTACCAAAGAGCATAGTTTCTGATCGGAATGTAAGATTTTTGAGTCCTTTTTTGAGGGTTTTGTGGGGTAAGTTAGGCACTAAACTTATGTTTCAACAACTTGTCATCCACAGACCGATGGTCAGATTGAGGTAGTAAATAGGAACATACACAACTATTGTGCATTGTAGTCAATAAGAACTTGAAGAGTTGGGAATAGTGTTTACCTTTCACAGAGTTTGCATATAATAGGGCCACTCATTCTACTACATCATTTTCACCATTTGAGATTGTTTATGATTTTAATCCACTAAAACCTTTGGATTTAATATCTTTGCCTGTGAATGAACAAGGTAGTTTAGATGGTAAAAGAAAGGCTGAATTGGTAAAGTCACTCCATGAAAAGGTAAGGGTGCAAATTGAAAGTAAATACAAACATTTTGCATCGTAAGCAAACAAGGGTCGAAAAAGTGTGGCATTCGATCCAGGCGATTGGGTTTGGGTACATTTCAAAAATGAACGCTTTCTAAAACAAAGGAAATCAAAGTTGCAACCACGAGGGGATGGTCTATTTCAAGTCTTGGAGAAAGTCAACGATAATGCATATAAATTGGATCTTCCAAGTGAGTATAATATTTTAGCAACTTTTAATGTGTCTGATATCTTTCTTTTCGATGTAAGTGCAGATTCAAGGATGAATCTTTTTGAAGAGGGAGTGGATGATATGACCCAGAGTCGAGCCCGACGAAGCCAAGCCTAGGACGAGACCTGTTGATTATCGAAGGAATACCGATTACGCGATCAAGGGTAAAACGGGTAAATCAAATCCATTTGCCTTGGAGATGGAGTCTTCATATATGAGTGGTGTTCCATAGACCAAACCAGTGCAACCACGTATACCTGGAGATAGACATTTCAAAGATACAGGCCACGCAGGTACAAGTGCGCACGAGTGGAACTATCCAATCAGATACAAGGCAAACATGATTGCTAATGATTACAGATCGAAAAAAGGTCATTCTAGTGATGTTGATGATGATGATTTTGTTGATTCACCACCAAAAAGGCAAAGGACCTCGTCTTATTTCACCTCCCTCCACTGAACAGCAAATAACGCATGAAAATTATCAACGGAACCACATGCGAGTGACATTCATACCCCAAGTAGGCCGCAAGCAACACATGAAAATTATCCTACGAAGCCACAAACAAGTGGCGTTCATAACCCGAAGGAGCCGATAGCAACACATGCATATGATGGACCACAATCAGATGTAAATTGCTTCATATTTACATTTACAAGTTACAAAGCATTTGTCGCATTTTAAGAACCATATGTCACAGACGTAAGTCCATTAAGAGATTGTGTAATGTCCGATTATAGGTTATTGACCAGTTGAAGGAGTTGAGTTGAAAAATATCTGAAATCCAATTGAAGAATATAGAACTAACGGTGCAGCTTAATGATCTCAAGTTACAGTTAATATCATTAAAGTTGGATAGTAATAATAAAATAAATCAGATTATTCGAATGCAAAGTGAGATTAAATCTGACATGGTGGACATAAGGTCTAATATGACTTTTCTGTCCAGTTCTGTGACTATTTTGATATAAGTACGATGGATGAAATATTGGAAAAATTGAATAACAAGAATGACGGGCAAAGTGCTAGAGTTGCAGAGCAACTAGAAAAAGTAAGTAGAATTGTAAGCGTCCAAATGTTTCATAGTCCACATTTAAGATTGATAGTTACATTCAAGTCATAAGCTGTGAACAATCAATGGACAGAAAATGCAAAGGTAAGATGGATCCTGGTGATGTAATCGACTAGCCGTACTTTCCTCCGACCTCATCATTT
The DNA here is from genome assembly GCA_903798295.1 of Fraxinus nigra. Lineage (NCBI taxonomy): Eukaryota > Viridiplantae > Streptophyta > Magnoliopsida > Lamiales > Oleaceae > Fraxinus > Fraxinus nigra. The sequence continues at coordinate 7,905 of CAIGRH010106613.1, read as the reverse complement.
GATTTGGGGATTTCATCAACTCCAATCACTTTGAGCGCAGTAATAACATATTCAAATATAAAGAAGTACAACAACATGTTGATGATGTTATAGCTAGTGTGGTGAAGCAGACTGAATGTGATGATAAAGATGATATGACAACAAAGGCCAAAAATCATGGTGATGCGATATTACAAATCCATTTTCATAACTATTTTTTCATTGGTCACAACATCTTACAGGTCACATGTCTAATTTAATTTTCACATGTTTGTGTTCAAACGTGACATGTCACATATTCGCTAGCACAAGTCACATGTTACAATTTTGTTTGCACATATAACAAGTCACGAGGTCACATATGTAGGTGCACGCAAGTTATACAAGTCACATGTCATATATCTGGATGCACAGAATACAATTTGTGAGCACACATATGATTGTGTCATATTATCCATATGACACTTTGATGTTGTGTCCTTATGCAGAGATCACTCCCTTCTATACCATCGTCTGGATTGCCTATTAAGAGGGCTCCCAGACCCACAAGGGTACTACAATCCCCATATGTCACAGGTGCAGAAAAACAAAGTAAGCATTCAGACGCTATTGTCGTTTTTCAAAACCATGATAAGTTAGCGGATGAGGTTGATGTTGTTGCATTTAAGGGTCCAATTTATGTGATCTGTGATTGTGAACTAATATACAACTAAATTCGTACTAATTTTTTCTTGATCATTTTTTGTTTTTAGGAAAAAATTTAACGACGTAGATGATGTCATTCATCTTCTCTTTCTCATTAGTTCGTTAACTGTAGGATCCAAAACATGGTGGAACGAACTTGTATGTTCACAATCGTCTCTTAGCAACATGGTATGTTTCATTTATGAAATGGCCCGTTGTACAGGGGATAGGTCCCAAGTCACGGATTATATGCACGGGTCACAAATCATAGACTTGTATGCACATGTCATTGATCACATAGTTGTATACCTAGATCACAAGTCACAGTGCAAACACAGTTCATATAATACATTTAGATGTTCACAATTCATATATACATGCACAAGTCACATGTCACGGACTTATATGCATTGGTCACATATTTAAGTGCAAAGTTTACATGTCACATTTATGTGCACAAGTCATAGGTCACAGAGTTATATACATAGGTCACATATTCCTGTGCTCAGGTCACAAATTAGTGTGTACATATCACAGTTCACAAATGATTCTGCTTAGGTCACAAATATGAATGTTGATGAACTTTATTTATTTTTTGACAGCACATGGACGTGTGTTTCTATTATCTACAATAATTTGTGACAAAAAGTCAGCGTGCCAAATTGAGTGCTATCATGACCAACTCATTGTTCCAGACGAAGATAAAAAACTTGATTTTCTAATACAAGAAAGACCTGAATGTGATAATGACAGATTCATATATTGTTGAAGTTACCACATGTGGTTAGATAGAATTTAATCATCCTTAGGCAGAAGTTGACTATATGATATTGCCAATTCTGCCCACAAATCATGCCCATTTGATGCTTGGTTGTCTGGATATAAGAAAGCATATACTTTACCTATTCTATTCCAGCTACAAGACGTATCGGGATAAAATGGTGAATGTTGGGATTGATCTATTTGCAAGAATTATTCCCCATGTGACGATTGGTTTGGACATCTGGAAAAGAACATCTGATGATGTCAATTATCCAATGATTGGTTGCTGATAACATTCTGCATCAACGAAATGGGTATAGTTGTGACTTATTTTTTGTTTACAAACATACTGTTACATTACTATTTGAATTATTTTCAGCCATGATTGTGGTATCTATGTGATTAAGTATGCAAAATAAATGTTTCATAACGACGTGAAGTCCATGCCGATGACGTTTGATGCTAGCCGTGCTAGGTTGAACATTGCTATATTACTCTTTAACATAAGGAAATCAAGAAGCCCACAAAGTTGGTGAAGCCAAAGGAGAGAACATTGAAGGGTGGTGACAGTACAATGTCAGTTTAGTGGCAAATAGATGTTAAAATACTTTTGAATGTCAGAAACAATGATAGATCATGAATTTTTTGAATCATTTGTTGCCAATGTAACAAACAAGCATTTTACATTTGTCAAACTTTGATTTAGATGTTACATTCCAAGTTTTACAGGTTACAGCAACATTTTTTTGTAATGATATAAACATGTCACAAATATCACAAATTTCGTGATATATTTCCACATGTGAGAAACGAATGTATAATATTCATATTTGGTCACAAATATGAACTTTTTCAAGCCATGATGCCAGAATTCATAGGTCACATATACCATGAACACAAAGATGCACATGTCACAAACGATTTTTTCAATATCTGAGGCCACACATCACTGTATGCAAAGCACATATGTCACATATTTATTAATTCATCACTTTCGGCATTTACAAATAACAATGTTTGATCACAAGTGTTTTAAGTAGGTCACAAATAAAATAAAAAATTCATTTAAAATAGGTTACAAATGTTTTAAGTAGGTCACAAATAAAATGAAAAATTCATTTACAAGTAATTATCTTTTTTTAGTCACAACGTTCGAATGCAGATGGGATAGAATAGGATAAGTAATTAATGAAATAATGGAAATTACATCGCGATTAGTTGTAACAATAAACTTTATGTTGGTATGTTTTGGCTTAATGGAATCAAGTTGGTGCTCGTCCTACGATTGTGTCCACTTCCTTGACAGCGTCCACAATTCATTGTTTGTTTCCCCTCGCAGGACGATCTTTTTCTCTTTTTTGCTGGCCTTCCCGAACTCCTCTTTTGGTTGGGTGGTAATATGACTATACTTTCTAATTCTTGGGTCATAGTCTATTCATTTGGATTATCGACTGGGTATACAGAATCTTGGTATGCATTCATATACGTCTCTCGTGGGTAAGTACGAACAATAATCGTATGGATCTCACTTCGTAGTTGCTATCACTACTAAAGTGTGTGGACATGGTATCTTATCAACTTACATCCTACATATGCACGTACACTGCTCTATGTTGACAACAAATGTTAAACCCTCATTCTCAACTGAAAGTATTGTCTGGTTGGCAGGAGAAACCTGCACAGAGAAAAACCAACATGTCAGGTCACAGTTATAAAGTTCAGGTTCATTATTAGGTCACATATATTGCATTTCATGTAACATGTGCAATAATTACCCTCATATTCTTTAAATCTGTGCTCATTTCTCTAATTAATTTCTCGTCTTTAGTAGACAATTTCGTGAAAGTGCTATTTGCAAGGTCCTTATTCTTGCAGGACCAATATTGTACAGTTTGTCACAATGACTCCAACAAAGTCACAATAGGATAGTTCTTCGCTATTTTTGTGACCGCATTCACCGATTCCACTATATTAGACGTCATTCTGGAGTAGTTGTTTGCATGTATGTGGAATCATGACCACCTTTCTGGTCCAACTTTATTATACAGAATACAAAACTTGAATAAGAAGTGAGATATACAACAACCGTGATATTATTTAGTGATTGAAAGTAATATCTTACCAAGTAAGCCATAATCTTTAAGTTGATTTTGTTGCATATTGTACTCGTACTCTGTTAATGTGTATGCACGCACAGCTACATTGAATGCTTGAGTTATATTGTGATCAGATTTTTTGTAATAGGATTTCAAGTTTTGTAGTACATGGTATGTGCAAATCCAATGACAAGTTCCTGGATAAACACATCCAATTGCATTCTTGATACTGTTGTGATGATCCGATATAAAGCATAGACCTTCCCTACTTCCGTAAGCAGACTTCAAGTTTTTGAAAAACCATGTCTAGGATTTATCATTTTCATTATCTCCAATTCCAACTGCGAGAATGAATATGATGTGATTCGCATCTTGTGTACATGTTGTGAATAATGTACCATCGTAGTGACCATTCAAGTATGTGCCATCAACAACAATGACAGGTCAACAATGTAACCACCATCTAATTTATGCACCAAGTGTCATGAAGCAGTACTTGAATCTATTGTGACTATCAACCAGTACTCATGTAACTATTCTAGGATTCGTCCGTTCAAGCATGTAAAAGTAGCTCGGTAACTATTGGAATAACTTTTTAGGATAACCCATCATCATTTTCAAAGTCTTTTCACAAGATCTCCTAGCTTTAACTTAGTTCAAAGAAACTCCAAAGGTATGTAAGATGTCATTACATATATCGTTGGAAGTGTATATAGTACGCGACGATGTATACTTATACTTGATGAAAGATGACATTATGGACGTTGACACTTGCTTGTGAGATCCTAATACTATGTTTGTAGAACATATGTAACCATCACTAATTTTTCTAATCTTAAAGAGCTCTGTTTTTTCCAACCTTGAAGACTTGCATATCTAATTGCACTCATCACGTGAACACTTGATATGATACTTTCCCTTGTCTGTCGAACAACTAGAAATTCAAACATGTTTTGTATGTAATTTCAAAATCTCCTTATTACGAAACACCTTACCATCTTCTACATTTCTCGCATCAGGAGCGGCTACAATTGTGACCTCATGTTCATTAATGTGACGTAATGGTTCTACTATTGCTTCACATATATCAGATGTTATTTCATGTAACGAAAATAACTCTCCTCTAGATTTTACATATCCGCAACTGTCTTGACTGCTGGAAAACTGAGACATGTTGTCCAATTTCTGAATCTGTGACCTCAATATTTATAGGATATTTGGAAGGATCATGTCCATACCTTTAAGATTCGTGTACGATAAAACATTACTGTCGGTACTTATTCTGACTGAGGCGGATCAATTTTCAATTGGTAGTTCATTGTGACTGTTGCCTTAGAAGAATACAAACTGAATTATGTCATTACCGTGTCCACAAGCTTTACATAACAGCAATTAAGATCGAGCAACATCAACGATGATTGTTCTCCATACATCAAGTAGACATGCACATAACCTATTTTTGTTTTAATATACAAGACAATGTCAGTGACAAATAACAGTAAGGTCACAATTCACTGAGATGCAAGTCACATTTAATGATATATCTCAGATAATGGAGTGTAGTAAATACATGGAGAAATTATTTTCACAGAACAGAATAACAGTGACAAAGATACATTTCGGTCACAACAATAAATGGCTATTTATATATGCAACCATGGTCACATAGACACACTATGTTCACATATTCAAATCATGGTTACATAGATGTTCTATGTTGCATTTCATGAATTGGTGGGCTCAAGTATTCCGTAATATGTGATTGTGACATGGTTCATATTAGTACTACAAATTTTACATCCTGTTAACTGCAATCCAGAATAATGGTTACAAAGCTAAATTTGTATCCAAAATAATGGTGACAAAGGTAGATTTTGGTCACAAAGATAATTTTCGGTGAGTAGAAGAAATCATGGTCACATAGACACATTATGATCACATATTCATATCATGGACACATAGATAAATTTCAGTCACATAGATTCTTTGAGTTGCATTTCATAAATTGACAGGCGTCATTACAGTAAATTTAACGTCACAGGAACAATTTTGATCACAAACCCACACACATTACCGCTAAATTATGTGTTGTTCCCTTTTTTTTTTATCATTGATGTAGGTTAAGAAATAGGGGCCCATATTATTGATATGAAGAAAAAATGTAGACCCATTAGGTTTGTCTGGTGAATTCTATAAATACCATTATTTTTCTCTCTTTCAGTGAAACCCTATTCATTCTCCTTTTTTTCTCATTAAAATCCAATACACATTTTTACTTGCTTATTTGAGAGCCGTCACTACAATTTAGAAAAAAGAAGATGATGGTCTAGCCTTATTGGGTGTTCACGTTCATATAATTGATCCAACGAAGTTTTTAAAATTTACAAAGATTATGAAATTTCACATTTTTCCATCGAAAGGTAATCTTACTTATGCTATCCATCGAAGTTAATTTATTGTTTCCACACTTGAAAATCATGTGCGATTTATTGCTTAAGTTTCTTATTGTGAGAATTTGGTCTTGTTTGATTCATAGGATCCACGAATTTGACTGACTTTTGAACACTGAATATATTCTAACCTTGTAAGTGTCCCTTTCAAATGTCAACTGAAAATTTTGAATTTCAAAGTAGTAGAGAAGTTATACAGTTTTTTTATAGTTTTTACTTTGAATTTTAAATCGACTAAGTCAAAATTATGAAGTGTCGAGCTCCGACGTCTATTTGCAATCATGTATAGTGTCATTGTTAGACAAGATATGATCCACCACTGAATGTATGTTATAAATACGAAGCTCAAATTAACGAAAGTCAACGATTTTTAGTTAATGAAAACGACAAATATCAGATCTTTGCAAAACACGTGTATCTAAATTGTACTTAATGCATAAAATGATCTTTTAACTTCTCTTTTAGTTACCATGTAGTTAAAATATACTTTGATTTTAACCTCAACATTATGGACTTGTTTGAGGCCCATTTTTCTCAAAAAATGTGTTTTTGAATACTGTATTGATGGAAAATGTGTGGTTAAAAAATAAGAAAAAATTTTGAATTTGCGTGCAATATTATTTTATTAAAAATTTGTAATTGTAATGAGGTTAAAACAGAATCACATAAAATAAATAAATAAAATGGGACTCAAAACACTTACCTTAATCTAAGTTTTCCCCAATAAAAACCTACACGATTTTATCATCAATAGCATTAATCAAATTTAGTCATGTTTGACAATCATTATTTAAAAAATATTTTTTCTACATATTTATTTTTAACCATATATTTACACAATAAAATATTCTACGCGGAAACTCAAAATTTTTCCATACGTTCTCTTAAAAATCACTATTCAAAACTTTATTTTGTCCAAATAATGATTGTCAAAGATGAGCTTAATATAACAAATCAATTAACGTCATTTAAATCTCATTGACAATAAGTATTTAAATCATCATTCTTGTTTTTTAATTGTAGAGGTATAAAGGTTTTAAAAGAATAGAAACAAGATTGTTTCGTCTTCCCAATATGTACATACACCTCGACCCGTCCATATGCTAAGGTAAATATCACGTGGTACAGATAAAACACTGACTAATATACAAGAAATTAAACTTTAAATTACTTCTCTTAACGGGGATAATACATTTAAAATGTAAACTCAAGACTTAGTCCTTGTTTAATATAAATTAAAATTCAGATTTAATTTAAATTAAAGTCAATAACTAATTTTAATCATACATTTTACGGGGTCCACAACTTTTTAACCATATATTTCATCAACTTTTATCAAAATCTACTAAAAATCTGATTTTAATATTCAACAAATAGGGGCTTAATATAGAATTAGAGCCCAACAAACTCAAAACGAACTGTCGATCTTAAACTCAAATAAGAATTTGGTTTTCAAATTTGTATGCTGAAACTAGACAAGGTGTTGTGGGTACATATCAAAAGTAAAATCTTATGTTGGCTAGATATAAAAATCCACACACACACACACACACACACACACACACACATATATATATATATATTTGAGTTATTTTTTAATAAGATTGATACTTTAAGATGAATTTATCTTTCGAAAGAACTTTTAGATGAAACATTATTATCTTAGCTTCCCTAAAAAGTAAAAACTCTCCTAACTAAAAATGCATTTTTATAAAATAAATCAAATGAGTAAAAATTAGCTTTTAGATATCAAAATCTCCTTTCGATATGCCAAAAGTCACACCAACTGGATTCTTAATCTCTCTCAACTTACATGCTCAATAACCACCCTAGTGATTTTTAATGTACTCATAGACGTCCAAATAGAATTTATTCTTTAGCTATTTATATGACTTCTAACTAGGGGTGTCCAAAATATCCGAACCAAACCGGAC
>CAIGRH010106584.1:0-13605 GCA_903798295.1 Fraxinus nigra | reverse complement strand
GTATGCAAAATAAATCAAGAAACACATGAAATAAACTAAGGCTGGACATGGTTCGATCCGGTTCTCTTCAAAATCGAACCGACCCAAAACTTTCGGGTATTTAATAAATAGAACCGTCGGGTCCAAATATAATTATGGAACCGTTCGGGTTCGGTTCGATTCCGTACCATAATTAGATTTTTTAACATTTACAACAACACTACATAAATATAACTAATAACATGTTCATTCATAACTATTACAAATTAACGTTGCTCAATTTAAAAACATATAAATAACAAGTTGAACAATAAGATTAATTCAATATATACAAATACCAAAAAGTAGACATTAATACTAAATATTAATTGGGCCATAAAATTCAAACAAAAAAATAAAATTTACCTAATTAATTTGTTAATTTGTTTAGAAAAAATTAAGATAATTTAATTAATTCAATATAAAAAATTAAAAAAATTATTTAGATTCGGTTCTTAGCCTAGAACTGAGAACCGAACCGAACCGAACTCATCGGTTCTCGATTCAGATACCCGTTCGAGTATTTATTTTATGAAAAACCGCTCGATTCGGTTCGGTTCGATTCAGGAACTTTTGTCCCGCCATAAAATAAACTAAACTATTAGTCTTGAATTAAAAAAAATAAACAAATATGTTTCCTCTTCATTCTAGCCTAGTATGTTAATATATAAATTATAAAAGAATAATAGAAAAATGTCACCCGGATCATGAAATAAATCANTAAAAAAATTATTTAGATTCGGTTCTTAGCCTAGAACTGAGAACCGAACCGAACCGAACTCATCGGTTCTCGATTCAGATACCCGTTCGAGTATTTATTTTATGAAAAACCGCTCGATTCGGTTCGGTTCGATTCAGGAACTTTTGTCCCGCCATAAAATAAACTAAACTATTAGTCTTGAATTAAAAAAAATAAACAAATATGTTTCCTCTTCATTCTAGCCTAGTATGTTAATATATAAATTATAAAAGAATAATAGAAAAATGTCACCCGGATCATGAAATAAATAAAAAGATGTTGATCTTCAATTCCAAGATTGAATTCATTAAAATCTTGTTGTAATTGACCTTCAATTCTTTGCTAGGGCTTGATCTACTCTGTCGAAATATAATAATTAACCTCTTGTTCTTGATAAATTTGATGAAACTATGGTGTATGAAGAGGCAAGATGTGTTTTTTTTAATGTGCATCCATCGTTCTCTATTTATAATAACCAAAAAATAGGTCGAAATCACGTCCAATTTGATTTTCAAAAGAGTTTGAATCGCAAAAGAAAACTAAAGATTCATCTGTGAAAAAGGTTTGTGCGCGCGCACCGTTATAAGTGTTGCCAACGCGCCGTAGAACCAAATGACTCTCAGGTTGGGGAAAATAAGGTCGTGCGCGTGCGCAGTTTTGTCTATCAATAGCTTCTGGTATTTTATCCATAACTTTGTCTACAAGGGTCCGATTGAGAGGATTCAAGATGAGTTGGAAATTTAATTCAAAGGGCTACAATTCTTCTTCAAATAAAAATTTTCCAATTTGAACATTTTATATCCGAAAAATGGGTTTCAAGTTGACACTAAAAATCCATAGCATAATTTCTTCGACTGTAAATTGATTTGTGAAAATGCTTCCACTATATTTTGCTCCTTCGACCTCCAAATGCATCCAATTGATCCTATATGATCTTCATTCATCGTTTTGTGCTCCGAATCAACTATTGAATATTTACACTTTGGTCCCCTAGACTTTGAATTTCCTTCGTTTTCGCATTTTTTTGTTCTTTTCTTCCAAATACACCAATTTGCATTGAGTTCAACCTAACAAGAATAATTAAAATAAAATTAAGATATAACTCATCTAAATCACTAACAAATACTCTAATTTAATGACACAAAATACATTTATTAGTTTGAAAATGATGGTAGTGGTTCGGTGGTGGTCACAGATGGTGGTGGTGCAGTTGGTACAGGTGCTGGTAGTAGTTGTGCAAGTGATATGGTGATAGTAGTGGTGGTGAGGTGGCGTTGCGTTCTGTTGGTGTTATGGTGGATTGGGGTGGGGTGATTACAACCAATAAATTGTCTAATTTGTAACTAATAAATAATATGTGATCTATAAAATTGATAGTTTGTGACCAATAAATAATATGTTACTTAAAAATGTGAGATTGTAACTAATTAATTGGTAATCTTGACTCATAACTTGTTAAGTTGTGATCAATTTAATTACTAATTTGTGATCATGAAATAAGTTGTGATCTATAAAATTTAAAATTCTTGACAGAGAAATAATATGTGACCTATTAATTTGATAATCTGTGATCGATGAATAAATTGTAACCTATAAAATTTGTAATTTGTAATCGAAAGTGATCTGTGATCGAAAGAGAATATAATCGTGAGCGTGCGCAGTTTTGTCTCTCAACAGCTTCTGGTATTTTATCCATACCTTTCTCTACAAGTGTCCGATTGAGAGGATTCAAGATGAGTTGGAAATTTAATTCAAAGGGAATAATGCCTTAACATTGTCGAACGTGATATTTTTCATGAAATATAATCTGGAAGAACATAGAAATTTTGTGTTATTAAAAAAAAAACAGTTAGCTCGGCTGAATCTTAGCGATATTTTTTATTTGTTTATATATTCCCAATTTTGAAATCTCTCGCCTTCTTCTGTACTTGTACAAGTCTTGCATGCAACTCACTTTAGGAATTGGAACTTAGTTGTTAAGTGATTGAATGTGTGCATAGAAGTGGGCTTAGCCTAGGTCCAAAAAACCAAATTGGTTAAGCAATATTTAGTTGATCAAAATGTACTTAACATTTCTATTTAAGCATATTATGTTATGTTCATCTCTGCATGAAGCACTTACTTTTTTTCTTTGAAGTGTGACATTGTTGAAGGCAAAACATTTGCACAAGTTTTATTATGTTAAGTTGTTAGATGGTATACAATCTCGTTTGGTGTTTTCTCAATTTATTTATCTTTCTAATTGTGTGTTCTTTTTTGCTTGAAACTTCTATTAACATTTTTAATATTTTGAATTGAGGAGCCTATAGAATGTATATCAATAAAAGTAGTTTGAGTAGTTAGTTTTATTGGCAATTCATTTATATATTGATGTTAAGGAATTCTTTTGATTGAAACATAGCAGAAAACTATTTTAAGAGATATGTGGAGGTGGAGGTGGAGGTGGAGTTGAAGGATGTAGAGGCTTTGAACAAATAGGCACTTTCTCTAGCAGGTAAACAAGAATTTTTAGGCTGTTGAGGAAACCTACTCGGAAGCCATTGAATAATGAAGTTTCCATGTGCTCAAACATTTAGTGCAATGGCAAACTTTTTAAGTAGGCTAATAATATTCTTAGAATTATTTAGATACACTCTATATTTTGGCATATTTTATAAACTGTACTCAACATTTTTGTTTATGGAAACTATGAAAAACATGATTATATTATTTAATGTATATAATTTTGTTCTTTAATTATTATAGGTTCGATTATAATCACATAAATAAAGAATTTTAAAAAGTAAATTAACTGTTTAAATGTCTGTTTTTTACGACATGCATATGTATGCTTTTATGGCATTCTTTGTATGACATAAAAGAAGGTGAGTATTAACGGCGTGCTAAAGTAAATTAACGGCATCCATTTTGTTTTTTACGGCACGCATTGTATGCTATAAAAAAATGTGGGTATTTACGGTATGACTTTATACGACATGCACATGTATGCCGTAAAAAGCAAACTTTGTTATAGTGAATGTCTTGCAATAATCTCTCAATAATTGAGTGTTTTACAATGAATAGAATGAGTCCTATTTATAGGGGACCCATAAAACCTAGCTAGAAAACGAAATTAATAGTCTAAATATTAAGAATTACCTTAAAACTAAAGTTTTAACTAAATTAGAAAATTGCGCGAAATTGAAAAAATCACGTCTGAAACTTGTACTATGCAGCCGCATAGGATACTTCAAATGTTCTCAATTTGGATTGGTATCTATGCATGCGACCGCATGCATAGGCAGGATATGCGATCGCATAGCTTTACTCCTCAACCCCTTTGCATGTTGCTTGCATTAAATTGATCCATCTTATTTCTTCTTTCAAACTCAATATGAAACTTGTTCCTTTGCTTGTTAAGATTGATGTTTCGTCCACCTTTGCTTGAACAAGCAATCCTATAACTTCTTTGACCCGCTTCGCTCGTGACCTAGTCATAGACCCTTCATTAACGATCAATTGATCATTCTCCAAACTTGCGCTCGTATCCTGGATCACATCACCAGCTCAGGAATACCTAAGCCCTCGTCTTGTTAGGGTGGCCATAACTCGTAATGATCCTCGCACTATTGCCGTACTCCACGACATTTTGCAACAAATGTCTGAAACTTCTTCTAACAGTAGCACTCACGGGTTAACCCCTTTTTGGGAAGCTATGAGCTAAGATAATGTGCAAACATTACTGGGTAGTTTAAAGGAAATAGGAAAGGTTGGAGCTCTAGCTGACATTCGCTCGGTATGACCTTAATATATTTAATTAAAAAAATTAATTATGACTTGATTTTTGAAATTTTAAAATAAATTTCTTAATTTTGAAATTGTATCTTTCAAACATCTTTAATAAGCATGGTTTCCTTATTTATTTATGAAAAAACGTAGTTCGACCCTAACAACACTTAAAGAGGGGTGAATATGTGAATATACAGAATTAATATTTTTAACAATTAAATAGCAACAAGTCACTAATTCATTATTTTCTAGATGGTTATTCATGCAATTCAATTATTCCTATGTTGAACCGCAGTTATGTAAGTAATAAGTAAACACAAGAATTGATCACGGAGAAACCTAATTAGGTGAAAACTTTGGGCACTTGTCAGTCAACAATCTACTATAAACGATTTTTTAACTTACAGTCTACCAAACTAGATGACGACACGTACTATCTGATTTCCTGATTACAATTTCAACAGCTCTCCTGGATTACACTCTTCTACAACAACTTCTAGTTTTGTGGAATCGTCTATCTCATGTGAATGTACAAAGAACACTGCGTTCTTCAACGACTAGAACTTCAATCACATGCCCTTGATCTTCAGAAACTCTGATAAATGTGAAGTAAGTGGCAGTTTTGGTATTTGGATTTAAGATTTGATATTTTTTCTCACCATCAAGAACAATTTACTAAAAAGAATGAATGTTGAAATCTTAAAAGATGAAGAGAATATGAAAAGCTTAGTGTTTGCTCAATGATCAATCTTAGAAATCACGTTCTGTGGCATTTAGATATTTATATGTAAGTTAGAGAATGAATGAGATGGACAAAATTCCCGGACAGCACCGTCGCTCGAGCGAATGATGAGCGACAGTCGAGCGACAAGTTGTCACTCGAGCGAAGACGAGGTGACAGTCGAGCGATGAAGTTTCTAATTCTGACGCTCGAGCCAACCCTTGGCGACAGTCTAGCGAGATTTCGTGTCGTTTTTCCTTCTTTTCCATTCTTGAACCATAGACCTAAAATATCATAGCTTTTACTAATTGCACACTACTCCTTATCTTTTTACAACATGTCAACTTTAGTCCTGTTACAGAATTGCCAATTACATTAAATACCCAACAATTTATATTTATCTTCGACGTGACTTCTTGTATAGTTTGACTCTCCTTTTGACATGTAAAATGGTTGAAATTGATGGATTTGAAAACACGACTTTATGCATATTCAGATTTCAATATTTAAACAAAAAATAAAGTTGCAGGTACAAATTTTTGGGACAGATTTTGAACATGATGCTGACATGGCGCACTCTGTTGGCCAGTTTTTTTCTTTTTCAAATAAAAATCTTCCAAGTGTTGCCTGTATGTGTAGCTCAATTCTTAAACTAAATTAAAGAAAAATAACGGACATTAATTGATTTTAAAAAGAGAAATGTTATCTGTAAGTACCATCGATAGTTTATGCGACAACAACTTCCACATTCTTCTATAAATTTGGAATTCATTGAAGATTGTATGAATGACCCATTGTCACATGGACCATTGATACGTTAGTACTATTTACAGATAGCATTACTCTAAAATTTAAAGATGAGATTCATGTTTGACCTTGTTTCGTTTAAATAAAAATCAAATTTTTAATAGATTTTAATAAAAGTTGATGAAATGTATATTTAAAAAGTCGTGAGCTGTATTAAATGTGTGGTTAAAATGGACAAAATATTCTAGAATCTATACCCAAGCGAAGTAAGTATCGAAGAAAAAATGACATCAATGAGACAATGGCTTGCAACCAACCCCCTTTTTTTATTTTAATTTCAGATAGCCCCCCAGCCCAGCAGACCTTGCAAATAGGCATTTTCAACCACATGTATTTATGTACACTTTACAGGTGATAGAATTGCAAGGATTGCCTTGGAATATGCTACTTGTACATAATGCGATGTTGATAACGGTGTCCACCACTCACATGGAGGTCACCTCATTCCTTTGCCTATATATCTTAGGGAAGTAAAGGCAGCAAAAGAGTGCAGATTAAAAAATGGAGTGGGTTTTGAATTCAATTAATCCACTTACCATCTCTCTTTCTTTTGGATTTCTTCTTCTGATTCTGAGTTTTTTGAAGGGCAAGAAATCAGGAGACAAACCACCAGGGCCTAAAGGAATACCAATTTTTGGCAACATGTTTCACTTGGGGGATTTGCCTCACCAAACCATGTACCACTGGGGCAAAACCTATGGACCTCTCCTTTGGCTTAATCTCGGCCAAGTTAATACGATGATCGTTCAGAATGCCACTACGGCTGCTGAGTTGTTTAAGAAACACGACGTGCCGTTTGCTGACCGCAAGGTGCCTGATACACTCACGGCATTCAATTTCAATGCGGGGTCTTTGGGGATGAACACGTTTGGTGGACACTGGAGGGTACTCCGGCGACTTTGTTCCATGGAATTCTTGGTGAACAAGAGAATGAATGAGACGATTGAGTTGAGAATGAGGCTTATGCACGACATGATACGCTGGATTGAAGAGGACTCAAAAACTTCACTAGCTCAGGGAGGAACCGGGGCGGTGCAACTAAGCCGGTTCCTCTTCCTTATGGCGTTTAACTTGGTAGGAAACCTGATGTTATCCCGGGATTTGCTGGATGCAAAGGATCCTGAAGGGAAGGAGTTCTTTGATTGTATGAACGTTATTCTTGAGCTTGCAGGAACACCAAATATAGCAGACTTCTTTCCAGCTTTGAAGTTGATCGATCCACTCGGGATGAAGAGGAAAATGACAAGGAACATGAGCAAAACCATGAAAATTTCTTCCAAGTTCGTGCAGGAGAGGCTCGACAACAGGAAAGCAGGCAAATCCCAGGAAAAGAAAGACTTTCTTGATGTGTTGTTGGAATACGAAGGAGATGGGAAGGACGGGCCTGACAGAATGACAGAGCACAATGTCAACATTGTTATCATGGTATGTATTCTTCACTACTTTTCTCTTTATACAGTCTGTTTTCATGGTGACAGCAAATTAAATACAAGTTACATCAGTAAATATAATGCGGAGAAAACTTGTATATATTGATTTAGAGAAATATAAATAAGGAGAAAAAAGAGAGGGAGAGCCGTGTGTGTTAAGGGTAAGAGTCAGTGTGTTGGATTTTGAAGGGAGAGATGTTGATAATTGTGAAATGAATTGATCTAACAAGTTGAAGTTATCGTCTACAGTGTTATATGGTTAACTCCTTGAGTACACTGAATTGACCATCTCTTTGACTGATGGCTAATTTAACAGGAAATGTTCTTTGCTGGATCTGAGACTACTAGTATCAGCATCGAATGGGGTTTCGCAGAGCTACTACGCAACCCACATGCGTTCAAGAAGGTTAGAGAGGAGCTCGACAGTGTGGTCGGAGTAGACAGGCTGGTGGAAGAGAAAGACGTCGAGAACATGCCATATCTCCAAGCAGTTGTTAAGGAAACTCTCCGATTGCACCCTGCACTGCCCTTGCTCCTGCCAAGAAACACAACGGAGGACACCAACTACATGGGGTACCTTATCCCAAAGGGCACCCAAGTTCTTGTGAACGCTTGGGCCGTTGGAAGAGATCCAGAGTCCTGGGATGACCCCTTGAATTTCAAGCCAGAAAGGTTCTTGAAATCAAGCATTGAGTACAAGGGACAACACTTCGAGTTGATTCCCTTTGGTTCTGGAAGAAGGATATGTGTAGGGTTCCCCTTGGCTCATAGGGTGGTTCACCTCACCATAGCCACCTTGGTCCAGGCTTTCGACTGGGACCTAGGGGTCGGTGTCATACCTGAACACATTGACATGCAAGAAAGGTTGGGATTAACTCTGAGGAAGAAGAATCCACTCAAGGTCATACCCAAGAGAAGAGTACATGTTTAAGGATAGAATAATCATAGCAGATCATAATCCAATCTGTTGATTGCAGTGCTGAAACATCCTTTAATTTTTATTACGTCATGAAATCTTGTTTCTTCTTTAAAGTTAGAAGAGTACATGTTTAAGGATAAATTAATCACAGCAGATTATAATCCAACCTGCTGATTGCTTAGCTGAAAAATCTTTTAATTTTTGTTACGTCATGAAATCTTGTTTCTTCATTAAAGTTTTCTGCACATACATAATATTGTGCATGTATATTTATTTTTGGAATTATTCTTAGGGTGCATAAAAATTGGTACATAGGAGTGTTCACACCCTCATATTTGTGTACAAAAAGTTATGTACACCAAGTATGACCCTTATTCTATTAACCCGAAAAATGGGGTTCAAACAAACCCTAGATATATCATTACATTTTCTTAGATATATGCCACTGTTTGGTAAGAATTAAAATCTAAATTTTAATCTAATCAAAGTTAACAATTATTTTAACTAAATATTTTATGAGACTCATAAATTTTCGACAACATATTTTATCAACTTTTATTAAAATATATTAAAAATCTGATTTTAATCATCCACCAAGTAGTGAATGTGCCAGCAAATAAGAGACCGAGGGAATTATTGTTCATGTATTAACTCAATTTGGCTAAAGCTAACAAAAATATCTTTTTGGTTAAAATTAATTGTTGATTTTAATTTATATTTTTATAAAAAATTTAAGTTGTATCTAAGTATAGGTATTATCAATTATGTATTTACTTTCTAATTATTATGTAAACACATAATTTTATACTATATAAGGAGTTATTTTAAAAATAAACAACTCGTTTTAAAATCCACAAGTTTTCTCTCCTTTTCAACCATATTTAAAAAAAAAAAAAATCATTTTTTCATTTCAAAAATTGTATCAAACAAGCTTTTAATATTATTAGGTTAATATGTTTATTATAGTTTAAAAACCAAAGTCGGGGATGTAGCTCAGATGGTAGAGCGCTCGCTTAGCATGCGAGAGGTACGGGGATCGATACCCCGCATCTCCATTTTCTAAATTTTAGTTTATTTACACTTATTTGGGCCGTATTTGGACTACAATTTTTTGTTCGGTCCAATTTTTTCTTCCAAGCAAGGCCCAGTACTAATTGACTAGGGGCTTGTGTTTCGAAATTATCATGTTTTTACTTTTTATTGTGTGTTCCGTGAACTGTATCCAATATTTCAAAATTATACATTAATTGAATTTTGTTTCAATTTTTTTTTTCCATCTATAACTAAAATTAATACTAGTCAAAACTAACTGACAATCGACGTGGAAATTAATTTTAATCGCGTTTCATGGGACCCACTACTTTTCAAACACACATTCGAGAACTCTTGTAAACATTTACTAAAAATTTAATTTTAATCGACATGACACAAGGACTTACCATTATTGTATTTAAACTTAAAGTTTAGAGAAACTTTAACTGCTATGTAACACATGTTGTATATTACTTCAATTGTCTTGTGAAATTTGACTCCACGAATGTCACATTTTGTACTTTTTAAAAATTATTCAAACATACATAAATACAATTTTTTAACCTCAAAAGCATAGTTATTAGACTAGATCCGGTGGTCGATCCGAAAAAATCATTTGGTCATCGGGTCGGTGATTGACTTGTTGGGTCATTGTTAAATCGTAACTTTAATTAAAATATATTTTTGAAACAAAAAAAAAAAAAAGGCCATTTTACTAAAATTTCAGGTAAGAAGCCAAGGTTCGTATCATCCCTCCGCAAAATGAAAAAAATGAATTTTATATTGCATTTCGTAAATTGAAATATATATATATTTGCCTCACACTATAGACTGAAGGTTAGCAAATTCCCAAATGGTGAAGGACATGAAATTTCACGAAGGAGGCCAAGGCTTGAATCAGCAGCCTCTTTGCAATTTGATAAAAGAAAATTACATTGTACTTTGGTGACCACCCGGTTCCTCTTAAACATGTCAGGTTCATGTGGATTTTGAGTGGTTCAATTAGTTCTTGACCGATTCCTTTATTTATTTGTCCAATTAATGAACTCGTATCGGACCACTATCTGGTTCGATGGTTCTCAAACCGACTGATCCAATTTTAATAATTATGCTCAAAAGTTTTATCAAACGATCATTTATATAAATAAATGACGTCCATGAACGGCTAGGACCCGTGTGGGCCAGGCGATGTAGCCTTTCCCCGTAAATAAACTATTCAAAGTTAGCCAAGCGTGCATATTTGGAGCCTGTTTGAGCCTTCTTTTCTTGTGTAGAATGTATTTTAAAATAGTAGATTAATAGAGAAAGTGTTTTTAAAAATAAATGAAAAAGGGCGTTTGGCACCCATTAATTTTTTTAAAAATGTTTGTCTTTCTTAATTATAATTCCACATTTTTCAAATAAAATAATATTATACAAAATTTAAAATTTTTCATTATTTTTCAACCATACATTTTTCCATCAATCACTGTTCCAAAAATTATAATTTCTTAAAAATGGGTGCCAAACACGTCTCACGGATTTGGTCCTAAACGTGAAAGTTGCCCTTGTTTCAATCGCCCAAATCCCAGCACCATCCAAAAATCCAAAATTCATCCCTAAAATCAAACACCAAATTTACAGAGACGCGCGCATCATACTCTTCTACACTTCACACACACGGAGAAGAAATCGCAGCGATGGCAATGGCAATGGCGGCCGCCGCAACAAGTGCCTCATTCACCCTCGCAAAACTCCTTTCCTCCCCTAAAATAAAGCAACCCCTCTCTCTCCTCGCTCCACACAAAAAGCCCAGTTCCCTATTCTCCTATTCCGCCGCTCTTACCCCATTTCCCCCTGTCCTCCGCCACCCAAAACCCTTGAAATTCTCCACCACCGGAACACCAAAAATCTCCGCCACCATTTCCTCCGGGGACAAGCTTCCCGACGCTACCCTCTCCTATTTCGACTCTTCCGACGAGCTTAAAACAGTCTCTGTGTCTGAGCTGACTTCCAATAAAAAAGCTATTCTCTTTGCGGTTCCGGGGGCGTTTACTCCCACTTGTTCCCAGAAACATCTCCCGGGATTCGTTGAGAAGGCCGGAGAGTTAAAGGCCAAGGGGATGGATACAATTGCGTGCATTTCTGTTAATGATGCGTTTGTGATGAAAGCCTGGAAGAAGGACCTGAATATTGGTGATGAGATATTGTTGTTGAGTGATGGGAATGGGGATTTTACCAAGGCTATTGGTTGCGAGTTGGATTTGAGTGATAAGCCCATAGGACTGGGAGTCAGATCCAGGAGGTATGCTATGTATGTGGAAGATGGGGTTGTGAAAATCTTGAATTTGGAGGAGGGTGGTGCCTTCAATGTTAGCAGTGCTGAAGATATGCTCAAGGCCCTTTGAGGGTAATGTTTCTTTTTTTTGAGCTTTTCAAGTTGAGTTTTTGTTCATTATGACGAGGATAAGAATGGTTTTTATCTCTATGAATAAACGTGGTAGAGTTATGTAGATATTCAGATGAAATCCACGGGCTATGTTGCCCCCCTGCGCATGGAAATTTATGGTTTAAATGAAAGCTGTTTTGTTTTTCGATTAGATGTCGTCTCGTTCGCCAGAATAAAATATGTTTATTGCACTGTTTGGTTGAAGTGTCCTTGCAGAAATAACTTTATATGTGCAGATAACAATTTGCTTTTTGGCTTGTGCGAGTATATGTTTTAGGTGTTATTTGATATGGCTAAGGTTGATCATGTATGGTCTGAATATAAGTTTTGGATGTGGTCAGTATATAGATTACTCTTTTTTTAATTCTGAAAGTCTCCGTGTTTTCTAAAACAAGTTATTGTGATTGTATCGATATGGTGAAAGATATTTAGATGTTCAACTCATTTTGTACTCATATGTGTACATTCAGGTTAGTTGTGATTGTGCATAAAATTGTTTTTCCTATCTTTTTTATTTGGCACGACTTTGAGTACATGCCATAAAGGGTTTTTATGCTTGCTATCTAATACACAAGACTGATTTTTGGAGTTGGGTTGCTAGCTGTGAGAAACTTTTCAAAGTCTAAAATGTTGATTGTAATTATCTGCTCTCTGTTTACCATTACTAGGAACAAAACAGTTGTATCACACGAAAACTATATCGACAAGTTTACCATGAACTGAGTTTGATATACAGTCGGACTTAGAATGTCTTAAGTAGCTAGTCATGTTACCCATTACACTTTTTCTTCAAGTTTTGTTTTACTTTGTTTATTGTACCAAGTTTGGAAGATAGAATATCCATGCATTTTTCAAAAAAAAGTTCTGGGCCTTCTGGCATTGTGAACCCGAGTCTTTGACTCCTGTTGTGCTCAAATATCAATAATATATGTTGGATACCAGGGTAGCACAACCTGGCTTAGGTAATATTAGAATAGCGTCTTAGTAATCTGTTCAGCACCTAGTCTACTCGTTTTAGTTTTCGATGAAGACTTGTTAGTGCCAACTGCCAAATTAAGTAATTCGTGCTTGATGTTTGCCACTTTTATGGTTCTTGTTTGAACTTTGCATTATGAAGTTGAGCCTCTCAAAAGGAATCGCTTGCATTCAAATAATTAGTCATTGTAGTTTAGCACTCTTTAGTTTACCGGTGGATTTTGTCAATTGTAGTCATAGTTATCACACCCAACCCGATCAAAGTACCATATTTGCAGTTGAACGTGTTTCTAGATTCCGTCGTTAATGTGTGTTGTGCATGCAACATGAGCAATCCAAAAATCGTATAATTTGAATAATGTTGGTGGGAACAGATGAAGCGTTTTATTTTCATGCATTGATTATTTAGGTAGCTTAAGGCCTTTGGATCCAATCACAAACTCTTTGAGCATATCAAAGAATTTAGTGAATATCTCCCCCTTTGCCCACAAGCTTTACAAGATTTCGCTTACCAACACTTACGGGTGTAAGCGGTTGAATTTTATCGATTTTTGATTGATTTTCAAACCAAACTGTTTAAACCGGTTTGAGTTTTCTCAAACCTAAACCAAACCATTTGAACGGTTTGAAAAAAACTCAAACTTAAATCTAACGGTTTGGTCCGGTTTTAAACCGACGGTTTCATCGTATATTATTTGTCTGTATACATATATGACATTAATTCATTGATTTCAATATATATTTATATCTTACTGGAAATAAATTTAA
>CAIGRH010106553.1:0-12890 GCA_903798295.1 Fraxinus nigra | reverse complement strand
ATTTCTATCACAACTTCTATCTAAATACAAAGCAGATCCTTATTTAGGAATCGAAATTGCTTTATTTCCACTACGCATGATAAAGTAGATTCCCAACACAATAATGCTTTGATTTTCTCAGGGTTTGCCTCAATGTCTCGTTGATTAACCATATGGCCTAGGAACTTTCCCAAGGCGACACCAAAATCGCACTTGGATGGGTTCAACTTCATGTGGTATTTCTTGAGAACCTCAAATGTGGCCTACAGATGCCCTATATGGTCTATTGATTTGAGACTTTTCACTAACATGTCATTTACATATACCTCCATTGTCTTACCTAGGAGGTCGGTGAACATCTTGTTAACCAGTCACTGGTAAGTGGCTCCGACATTCTTCAAACCAAAATGCATGACCTTGTAGTAATACAACCCCCAATTCATAATAAAAGAAGTGTGTTCCTCGTCAGCAGGGTGTAGGGAAATTTGGTTATACTCAGAATAGGCATCCATGAAGCTCAAGAGTGCGTGGCCCGCAGTGGAGTTGACCAATTGGTCATTCCTTCGAAGTGGAAAGCTATCTTTCGGACATGCTTGGTTGAGGTTGGAGAAGTCTATGCAGACCATCCACTTGCCGTTAGCCTTCTTTACCAGAACAGGGTTGGGTATCCATTTTGGGTACATTGTCTCTCTGACGAACCCATTGGACACGAGCCTGTGCACCTCTTCTTTTAGTGCAGCATATCGTTCCGGACTCAAAACCCTCATCTTCTGCCTGTAGGGATGAACTTGGGATCTATGTTGAGTTGATGGCAACTGATTTTCGGGTCAATTACCACCANCAGTGGAGTCGACCAGTTGGTCGATCCTTGGGAGCGGGAAAGTGTCCTTTGGACAGACTTGGTTGAGATTAGAGAAATCCACGCAGTCCCTCCACTTGCCGTTAGCCTTCTTTACCAGAACAGGGTTGGGTATCCATTTTGGGTACATTGTCTCTCTGACGAACCCATTGGACACGAGCCTGTGCACCTCTTCTTTTAGTGCAGCATATCGTTCCGGACTCAAAACCCTCATCTTCTGCCTGTAGGGATGAACTTGGGATCTATGTTGAGTTGATGGCAACTGATTTTCGGGTCAATTACCACCATGTCCTCGTGTTTCCAAGCAAAAATGTCCAAGTTGTTGAGTAAGAAACTTTTTAGCTTGGCTTTTAGCTCCGTTCCAATTTGTAGCGACTTAGTGGGGTCTTCCGGATTGATAGGAAAAAGTTCTAACTCATCCACGGGAGTAGCTTGTAAGTTTGATTCGGTGATCCTAGGATCTAAGTCCACCTCGACCACCCATTTTTCAGGGGCATCTACCATGTTGACATCTCTCTCTTGTTCAGGGGTCAAACCTTCTTCAGGTGTGTCGGCCATTTCAGCATCTACGAGGACCATATTAATACTACAGGACTCGAACTTTCTTAAAGAGTTTAAATAGCACTCCCTTGAGCCTGTCTAATTGCCCCAAACTGTAGCAATTCCTTCATTTGTGGAGAATTTCATATAGAAGTGGTGTATGGAAGTTACAGCCTCTAGCTCCCTTAATGCGGGTCGTCCTAAAACCCCATGGTAAGCAGATCCGTGATCCACAACCAAGAATTCCATAAAGTGTTGAGCCTTGAAAGGAAATTCTCCCATCTCGATCGTCAATGTGATTCTCCCCCTTGGGATGATGCTATCACCAGTGAAACCGTACAAAGGGATAGTCATGGGCGTAAGCTCATGATCTACTGTCATTTTGTCAAAGGTGGTTCCAAAAAGTATGTTAACAAAGCTCCCATTATCAACCAGCATGCGTTTGAGACCATTTCTGGCTACAACGGCTCGGACTACCAAGGCGTCACAATGTGGGTTATGGATTCCCACGGAGTCCTCTGATGAAAAGGTGATCGATGGGGTACTACTAGAACCTCGGCCAGAATTGCTGATTAAATAGTTCGACATGGGGGATCCTTGGTTTCCCTTGCGTAATTCCTTAGGGCATTTTTTGAACTCCCTCCAACATGTGGATCACCAATAATAATGTCAATTTCCCTGATATGTGGGTTTCCTGTGTCAACTGGAGGCCCTCTCCTGGGTCTCTAACCCCTTGTCCTATTTCTGTCCTCCTCAAGATCTCTCCTAGGAGATTTATTCTGATGGTTTTGCCTTGCCTCATTGTATCGAGGCTCCTGCCGAGGCTGTGGAGCATTTTCCTGCAAGTGATGGATATTTCTACCTTCATTCTGAGGGTCAACCTGTTCACCACGACACTGCCTGGATAAATAATTTTCAGTGCTATGGCCAGTGGATTGATGATATGTGCAATATTGCCTATTTCTAGGCTCTCCACCCCTTGTTCTACCTCTGCCCCTTCCTCTGGGAAAATTTGGTGGCATGTAAGTGTTAAGACCGACCTCTTCACACGCCAAAAAGGGCACAATGTTTAATGTTGCGGTAGCCAGTGCTTGCCTTGAGGTGGGGCCTATAGTATGTCCTACTTGGGTCCATTGTTGGTCTACCATGTGGGACACAGAGCCCCTCCTATGCCTTTGGGGTAGTGGGAGCCCCATCGAAGTCCGGTTGAGGTGATCAATCAATTCTTTATTGACAATTTCACTTCTCATCATCTCCACCAATGCATCATAGGTGGTGGGATTTTTGTTGCGCACGTCCCTCCAAAATAAAGTGTTCGTGTTAAGACATCCTTTTAGGGTAGATAGGGCCTCTCTATCTGTAACTTGTTCACAATGTCATTTTGTCAGTAAAGCGAGCCAAGTAACTCTTCAGAGTTTGTCTTATGTCTTGTAGCCTCTGAATTGGGGTTTCTCCCTCTTTTCTAGATAAGTACTGGTTCAGAAAGTCCTTCTTCAGGTCCGGTCAGCTCCTGATGCTGCCTACAGGAATGCGGCTGTACTAGATTTCTTCCGCCCCTGACTGCGTGAGGTGGAAAGCTCTGCATTTCAACGTTGGAGAGGCTCCTCTTAAAGACATTTGAGTCTTATAGTTATTGAGGTGTTAGCGGGATCGCCTTTGCCTTCATACTTAGGTATCTTTGGGGGAATGGTAAACGTTCATCATCATCGTCCAGTTCAAAAGACCTACAAGGTTCGTCAGAATCATTTTCATCTGCTTGATATCGAGGCTATGCTGTATTGGCCTGATTTCTTGCATTTGCAACATCCCTTCTTTCCTGCCTATTCCTAGGCGGCGATTGGACTCCCTAGGGTTCGTACTCCATGTTCTGACCCTGTGCTTTTGGAATGGGAGGAGTCTTTTGTGACCTATCTCTAGGCCTGGAAGGCCTAATATTGTCAAAGACACTGGCGGATCTCTGTGGTTCATGCTCCTATGGGTATTCTGGAGAGAAGTTATCCATAGGTTCGCCGCCGAGGTGGCTTGTGATATGGTTGGTGGAAGTATCAATCCCCACCTCTCTTTCCACTGGGTCATCTGCCCCATACCTTTCAGGGTACGTGGTTGTGTCCATTTCCTCGCCCTCCTGGCGAAAGCTCCTGTGTTGAGGCAAATTGGACCCAGCTTGTTACTGCATTTGCATTAATAATTGCTGCATGGTGACATTTTGTTGGGCTATATTTCTCATGTTTGCAACCATTTCTCCAACTTCCCTTACCAAACGCGCAATAGTACCACCTCTTCTTTGGCGATGATGGGACGATGTATATTCGCATTTGTACGGATGACCTCTTCTTCAAAGGCTTCCAGCTATCCTTTTCCATTGTGTGTTCCTTGGTGGCTTGAACTCATGATATCCTTTGGATTGTCTCCTTGTAATGATTCTTTCTTCAAGAATCGAAAACCTTTCTTCAAGGCTCTTCCAGGATGACTTTTACCACTATGATATATGTGGTTACCGTATCAAAGATTTCCACAAACAGTGCCAATCTATTGACCCCGAAAATTGGTCCAACAAAAAATGAGTAATTCCAAGTCCTTTATTAGTTGTGATGCAATTATTTTGGTGAGAAAACAGGGGGTCGGCTAGCGACGTCAACTATTTGGTAGAGAAGATTCCAAAGTTTACTTTCAATGTATAAATTTACATTAACCTCCAACAATGTTTGATGTGTGCTTTTATAGTAGTACATAAGGATTGAGGACCGTTGGTTGAAGGAACACGTGGCTTCATCTCCATAACCTAGGCATCCTATCTAAACCGTCAATCAATCACGCCATAAATGCCTAGATCTTTATATATTGCTTTTGACCTGTGACGTGACAACATAGGTATGTAGAGTCGATGTCGGTGCAGTATGTTGTCTAATCAATCCTTTTCTAAGTCTCTGGGGTCAGGTGGAAAGGCATCTCCTATAAGGGGATCAGATATAGGCTTCTGGAGAATATGTTTCTGCCTTTCGTGAGATCGGGTCGCCTGGCTTCTTACTGCGTGTAAGCCTATCCTTTGGCCGCGTGGTAGGCTTATTTTACAATTATTTATATGAGTAACAATATCGATTCCTTCAAATCCCAAAATTACAACTTTGAAATTGGACGAGACCCGATGTGTAGGGTTGCAGTTCTTGAAATCCCAAAGGGACGTAGCGCTTACAACTATCCAACCAAATTGGATCAGTTTCTTGATAGGTATACTCACGTTGACGATTATATATATAAAACCCTTAGGCCCAAAAAAGAGCTTTCGAGATTAGATCTTCACAAGATTGCTAAAGAATGTTTTTATGGAGGTTTAAGATTTTCTCTTCATTGTTTCTTTATCTCAATCTTCAATGAATTCCATCTTCCAATGCGTAGAGGAAACTTCTTATACCTTTGTCTTAGTGAAAAAATTATGTCCTTCATCGACCTATTTAGGCGTGTGTTTGAATTTCACAATCTACCCCAATATAACGCATTTGTCTACTTCACTACTGGGGTTTCTCTTCGTATTCCTGAGTATAGAAATTCTAATAGTGGGTGAAAGTTTCGGTTCTTCTTCGTTCGACCTTTCGAAGGCCAATTTCCATTCAATACTTATTGGAAACTCTCACAAATTCGCCTTTTCAATAGTCATGTTGAGTCTACTCCCCTCTTGAATTCTTAAATTCAATAGCCGACTCGCCTACCACCTTTTGCACCATTTTTATCTCAAGTTTTAACAATGAGAGAGATGTTGATGTTGGGGATCGGTCGACCTATTGGTAGGCCCTTATTTATTGCTTTTATTTTTATATTGTACGTATCTTCAATTATTATTATGTGTGCATGATAAGCTTTAATGTGTGTATGTAGGTATGGACTTCGACTTGGAAGAAATTTTGAGCTTGCTGTCTGAGCTAGAGAGTGACGAGGGGTTGTCTCATACCCTCTCAAAAAAAGAAAAAGGCTACGAGCAAAGGAAAAGAAAAGTGCATTGACAGGAGATCTCCACAGCCATTGGATGTGCCCACGGGAGGCGTCCCACCGTCTAAAGTCGAAGGGGATGGCTCAAGTCATGATGAGGTTAAGCTTGAAAGCAAAGGTTCTCCACTCCCAGATCTTAGATTTTCTCTGACTTAGGGGAAGTTGATATGGTTCATGCTTTCATCATGCCAGAGCTTTGGCTAGGCGCATAGTGGATAATGTGGAAAGGGTTTTGGTAGTCTATAATGAAGGTTTTTTTCTTGCTATGCTTCTTCATTTTTTCTTATATTCACATCTTTGAGTTTGCCTGACAATTATACTTTGCTTTCCCATTTGCCTAATAGGTTTTGACTCTGCAAGCTTCATTTGTTGGGACGAGTTGCTTTCTAACGACAGAGTTGAAAGCTCTCGAGGAGGACAAGAATAAGTTAAAAAAAACTTCAAGAAGAGAAATTTAGCCTCGTAGAAGTCTCTCGATGTTGTTGAGGCTAGAAATAAGGAAATAAAGTCCCGAATCAGTGAGCAGGAATCCTAAGTTAGTGAACAAAAAAAGGAGATTGATAACTTGCGTTCCTCTTTAGCCCATACTCTAATTGATGAAGTAGATTGATACAATGCTTCTTCGAAATATGTTAAGGACATGAATGCATACGAGGCAAAAATGATAGCGACCTCTATCGCTCTTACTAAGGAATGGATAGCTTCTGAACATCCATCTATCAATCCTTTTGACTACGACCAGTTTCTGTCACAATGTAGAAAGAAGGAAAAAAAAATACCTAAGTGGACTAAGGTACATGGATATACATGCGTGCCAAAAAATGGGAGTTGAAGGACCTAACACCTAAGTGACTTAGTTTTTCATTATTCAGTTGCATTTCTCAATGTTATTTCTTTTTGTCATTCGACTACTTAGTAGCTTTTCTTGGTCCGTGATGTGGACTGGATATCATATTTTTCATCCATTATAATTCATTTCGTTTTCAGAAAATGATTCTAGTTTGACATGCGTTGGATTTTCTTCCTATTTTTCTTTTTACTTGGCTAGGCGAACCATCACATTAGCATATTAAAACTACATACCGAATGTGTAGAAGTTAGGCTGTCTATTCTCGCACAACTCTTCTTGCTTGATAATGTAGTAGTAATTGGGTGCAGCGATCGACGAGTGTGCGATCAGCTTCATAGCTATTGACGGGTGTGCAGTCGATCGCTATGCAGTCAACTTACGTACGTCGATCGCTATGCAATCGATGTAATTTCGGGTTTAGATAGCTAAATCTGATTTTCCAATTTTAATTGATGATAATTGACCAAACCAATTTTTGGTTTATTGCTCGTAGACTGATCTTTTGAATACTTTTAAAATGTAGAGCGTGAGGTCTAATACTCTTGGGATTTAACCAATTTTTGTTTTGATAACTCACCCTTAAACCGTAGAACGATTTCAAGCTAACCAATATTTTGGTCTTATTGCCCAATATTGTCTCATCGAGTAACCTTGAAGTGTATAGTGCGAGGTATATTGATTTTGGGCCATGACCATTTTTTGGTTTTGAAAGTTCACCACTGGATTGTAAAGCAATTTCGAGCTAACCAATTTTTTAGTTTTAATACTCACTGCTATCACGTTGAGCAACCTTGAAGTGTAGAACGCGAGGTCCAGTAATTTTTGGCCTTAACCATTTTTTTTGTTTTGAAAGCTCACCAATAGATCGTAGAGAGAGCTTGAGCTAACCAATTTTTTTTTGTTGCTCACTGTTGATCGTAGAGAAACCTTGAAGTGTTGGGAGAAGTCTGAAGCCCATTTTTCAATCAATCATAAACCAAAGTCACGCATTGACATATAACTTGCTTGGATTTTAAGACTCGATAGGCGCATCAAGACGTCCTAACTAGGCCGGCCCTTTCTTAGCACCCTTATTATCTGTCACCATCTAGGCTTTCCATTAAATGGTACGAATAATTACAATAGGGAATGCCTGTAGTGGGCGTTACATTAGGAAAATTGATAAAACATCCTAACAACCATATTTACAAGAAACATTATATAATTTTAACTTCCTACTTCACGACCTATTTTTGATATTTTTGAGATGCTCGACATTCCATAGCCTGCCCAGTGATTATCCTTCCAAGTCTTTGAGGCAGTAGGCTTCCCTTCCAAGGTTACGAATCACCTCATATGGTCCTTCCTAATTTTTTCAAGATTAGGTAGAGGGTGCTTTGTTGCTGTTGTATCCCTTAGTCGAGATCTCACCCTTCGATTAAAGAATTCACATGCCTTTCACTTATAAGCCAACATCTTCACAATTGTCTTCCTTTCACCCCCCTCAAGTAGGTCAAGTTCTATGTTGTTAGCCGTGATGTCGAATTGCTTGACTTTCATTCTATGGGTTTCATTTAGGATTTCTATAGGGACAACTGTTTCCATTCCAAAAGACAGCTTGAAAAGTGATTTTCCTGTTACTTCCATTGGGGTCGTGTGATATGCCTATAGCACATTAGGCAATTCTTCTTCCCAAGGCTTCTTCTCTTTTTCCAATTTAGTCTTTAAATTCCACAATATCATTCGTTTTGTTACTTCCGCCTGCCCATTCAACTGAGGGTGAGCAACGAAAGTCAGTCTGTGGTCTATGTGATAGCTTCCACAGAAAGCTTTGAAGCTGAGGTTGTCAAATTATTTGCCATTATTGGTAATGACGACTCTTGGTATGCCAAACCTACATATAATATTCTTACACATGAAACTCTACACCTTAGCCGTTGTGATTGTGGGCAATGGTTCTACCTCCACCCACTTGGTAAAATAATCAATGGCGACTAGTAAGAGTTTTCTCTACCCTTTAGCTACAGGCAGCCCCAAAATATCATTTTCCCATTGAAAAAAAGGACATACCCCGAAGATGGCTGACTGTTGCTTGGCTGGAATATAATTAAATTCTCATGGCGTTAACATGCATCACACTTTCTTACCAACTCGTTGGCATCCTCCTTCATAATAGGTCAATAGTATCCCTATCGCAGAGCTTTGAATGCGAAGGGTATTCGTTCTTTGATAATTATCGTAAATTTTCGTATGTACTTCGAATAACACTTTATGTGTCTTAGTTGGGTACGAGCACTTCAAGTATGGCATGGGGAAACCTCATTTATAATGTTGTCAATCGATAATAGTGAATGAAGCTGCTCAAACTCTCAGGCTCCTCGCTTCAAAAATATCTTTTGGCAATTTATCCTCTACAAGATAGTAGATCAATGGTCCATCTAACTTTTCTCATGCTCTATGTCTACAATGTCGAACATATGTAGAATGCTTTACTATCGCATGACTTGTACATTTTTCGTGCTAGGAAAATGCAAGCTTAGGTAAAGCGTCTACTTGCTCATTGTCTCGACGAGGCACCTTAGTTATCTTGAAACTTGTAAAATTTCTATACAAGTCCTTAACTTTCATCAAATAGGCAGCCATTTTTCCATCTCTTGCTTCGAATTCTCCATTCACCTACACAACCATCAACTAAGTGTCACTAGCTTAGCCACTGGTGAAATGCCAAGGTGATGTTTTTTAAGCGATTGATAGGCTGATCCTTTGAATATCACTTGGACTCCAAGCGAAGACATCCATGTTACCAGACAAGCACTTCACCAATTTCTCATTTTCATCTGACTTCAAATCTGACCCGTTACTAAATTTACGTCCTTCTGCCACCGAAATTTTGTCTATCATGTCAGGGGCTCAATTCGTCTCATTGGAAGCTCAAGATCCAACATCATGACTGGTAGAGCACCCTTCGCTTGTATGCTATCAACATAGCACTTTCTCGATAAGTGTTGATCGCCCCTTGCACACCCAATTCCTCGACTGGCTGGAATTTCATAACTAGTGATAAGTTGAAGAAACAGCACCAACAGCATTTAGCATAGGTCGATCATAAATTGCATTGTATGTCATGGGAGTATTAACAACTGAAAACCTTGCCGTGATCACCACGCTTGTAGGGTATGTGCCCAGAGTCGTCGGAAGTTCAACAATTCCCTCTAATATAACAATAGATCCTCTGAATCCTTAGAGAGTGCTGGACACAGATTTTAACATTTCTAGAGAAATATTCAACCCCAGAAGTGCTTCTCAAGTAAGAAAATTTGTTGCGCTACTACCATCGACCAATACCCTCTTGACGTCGAAACCCGCTATGTCACCGACGACCACCAAGGCATCGTTATTGGGGATTGCCATGCAGATTAAATCTTCCTCACTAAAAGTATGTTCTGATTAAATCTCGTCTTTTCTGAATGGAGCAAACCCCAACAGAGCGAGCATAACTCTTTCTAGCCGAATTAGAATCTCCACATACTACTATCCCTTCAATAATCACATTTATTACACCAGCCATAGGTGGGAGGGGTCATCAACTCTCTGCTTGCCTCGATCATTTTTCACATACTTAGTCAGGAGCCCCCATTTCAAGACGCGTTCGATCTCCTCCTTCAAATGGAAACATTCTTCTTTGTTATGCCCATGGTCCCTATAAAAATAACAATACCTACTCTTGTCTCTCTTGCTAGTAGAAGCTGCCATCAGTTTGGCTAGTTGAGCTCTTTTATATCTCGTATTTCCATCAATACATTAGCACGCATAGTGTTCAAAGGAATGAAGGCTTTAAGTTCTTCCATCCTCTAACTAGCATATCCCTTATTCATATGCTCATTTTTTTGACTTGTTTTTATTAGAGACTTTTCGCTCATCGTGTGATTTTCGCTTATGAGTTCTAGGTCTCATCATTCTTGAAGATTTTTGTGACCCCTTCCACTTCATCTGCATCTATGTATTTGCTCCATTCTTCAACAAGTCATGCATCGAATCCAGGGGGTTTAGAGAGTGACATCTTAAATGCTTGGATCCTAGTGCCATTCATTAACGTGGTCACCACGGCAGACATTTGAAGGGCCTTTATGCAAAGTGTAGCCCTACTGAATCTGGCCAAGTACTCATGCAATGGCTCATTTTTCTCCTAGACAACCTGCATCAACCTAATGGTCGTCTTCCTCTTTCTCTTACTACTCAAGAAATATGTCACAAAACTCCTAGAGAACTCATCAAAATTTCTGATAGACTGGGGTGCCAGGGTTACTACCCAATCTCTAGCCTCTCTCCTTAGCGTCTGCAAAAATGATCGACACATCACTACATCCAAGGCCACATACAATCTCATCAAATGAATGAAAGTTCGCAAGTGATTGAGTGGATCCGTGACTCCATCATATGCATGTATCATTGGCTATTTGAAACCTTTTGCTAGAGGGACTGTCATGATTTCCGGAGCGAATGGATCTTCCTCCAAGACCATCTGTATGCGCTTATCCTTCCTCCTTGACAATGAATCATCAATCTTCTGGGTCATCATTTCCTCCATCTTACATTCCAAGTCTACCATTGGACGTGGTATCTGCGGATGTATACTTCATGGAACCCTTGGTCTACAATCGTTTCTTAAATAATGGAAGGCAAACGTTTGAGGGCCGTTGTCCATGTGTATCCTATGGTAGAACTTCTGTGTCTGACTTTGAAAGAGAGTCATCATGGCAGCCAATTGGTCTCTAGTATGCTAAATTGGTTGGGTTACATATTGAAGCTAAGGCATCGAATCATGACCCCAGCAATGGACTCCAACTCTATCGTATTTCTTACCAAACGCATGTCGCTCCTAATTCACCTTTTCGACATAGCTTATGTGTTCAAAAGAATTTTCCTAGACGGTGCCATGAAATATTTAAGATAAGACCTTCTAACTTCCTAGGTGGAATGAAGTGGCTTCTGCTACTTCGGTGAACCTACAAAAAGAGGCCAGGGCTTTCTCTTATGTTTTACCTCCGGGGTGTGTATTAGGGATTTTTGCATAGATGAATTATTTAAAGAAAAGCGAGAGAATGCCAAAAAAAGTGTTGGAAATAATTTTAAAAAAAGATCTTCATACCTGACATGCCTATGAAGTATTTATAAGACGTTTGGTGCTATGTAACCGTTAAATGGTTATCGTCCACGTGTCCAATACAACATGCCCACTCGACGATTTTCATCTATATGCTAAGTAGTTAACCTCCACCTACAAATTGGGTAGTGGAATCAGTGATAACCGTCAAACGATTTTCAATCATTTAAAATATGTCCGGGCAATTGGGATAGTAGTAGTCTATCTACCATAATGGTAGTCAAGCAAGCATAGCGGCAATCATGCTATTATAGATAGTCGAGCTAGCATAACAATAGCGAGCTAGCATGGGGACAGTCAAACTATTGTCTTCAATGGATTGACCATCGTAATCCACAATTTATATCATATAGCATCACTTGGGTTTATTGGAAACAATTATGCATGGCCAAATGTATTGAGGGAATTGGATTTCGTGACTTGCGAAGCTTTAATAAAGCATTGTTGCGAAACAAGCATGGCGGTTGATGTCAAACAGTAAGAGATTGTTCGTGTTCACGAGTCACCTCTTCTTGCTTTCTTCTTGATGCAACATAACTGCGAGTCATTGGCATCACGCCTTCACAGCAGTAAATACTATCGTGGTCATGAAATTTTAGAAGCCTTGGTGGTGGGTGACGATTCATTTGTTTGGAAGAGCATCAAGTGGGGAAGCAATTTGTTGAGAAAAGGGTTGTGGCAGATAGTAGGGTTTTGTCATTCAAAATAAGCGTATTTTATATACTTATTCGAGCCTCAATACTTGATATTTGTTGTTAATTGAGCAGATATCTATCTAATTTAGGTTGAATCATGTTAATTATAGGTTGGCATGGGGAAAAAATGCATTTTTATAGCATTCAATATTCGTAGCAATTGAAAATAATGTTTGGAAAGTTGCTCAAAAATTGTACTGATAAATTTATTTATCGTTGAACTTGAAATTAGTGGGTTGTATCTCTCAATGTCTATATAGAATAAATATAACAAACAATTTAAGTGTCGCCTTGATGCTAATATTTCTGAACACGTGGTTAAGAGCATTACGATAAGTCCAAAATTATGCCCATGTTCGCCTACTATTTTCCGAAACTCAATTGTAAAAAAAAAAAAATCATTTTCAACCACACATCATCTCAACATGTTTTATGGTCATTATTTCAAAACTTTTTTATTCACATATTCATTTTCAACCACAAATTTACACAATAAAATATTTTGCACATAAATCTTAAAATTTTTCCTTACTTTTTAACCACACATCCTATAAAAAATCATTATTCAAAACTTCATTTCTTATCAAACAGGCTAAAATATTTTATACGTAAACTCGTAACTTTTTCCTACTTTTTAACCACACATTCTATAGAATTTACATATAAAGAAAATAAATTTTAAATAATTCAATTGTTTAAAGCTTATTTGTATGAGAATCATTAATTAAATGCGTTTAATTTATTTAGCTTTCAACCTAAAAAATAATATACTTGTCTATTTTTATTGGTGGTTAATTAAGAGAGAGAGAGAGAGAGAGAGATGGTGAATTACATTAAAAA
>CAIGRH010106531.1:0-13111 GCA_903798295.1 Fraxinus nigra | reverse complement strand
AGGGAATTTCTTTGGGCAGGGTTGGGAAGAGAGGAAATTTCATTTGGTTAAATGGAGAGACGTTTGTTCCCCTGTTGGGGTGGGAGACCTTGGATTGAAGAGTTTTGTATTATTTAACAAGGCCTTGTTGGGCAAGTGGCTGTGACGATTTGGAATAAAGAGGGAGAGCTTCTGGAGAGAAATAATAGGGGAGAAGTATGGTGTTTTGCAGGGTGAGTGGTGTTCGGGTGAGGGTCGTGGNTTTTCTATCATTGTTTCTTATTCCTATTACAGTGGCTAATAGATTAGAGATGATTCAAAGGGAATTTCTTTGGGCAGGGTTGGGAAGAGAGGAAATTTCATTTGGTTAAATGGAGAGACGTTTGTTCCCCTGTTGGGGTGGGAGACCTTGGATTGAAGAGTTTTGTATTATTTAACAAGGCCTTGTTGGGCAAGTGGCTGTGACGATTTGGAATAAAGAGGGAGAGCTTCTGGAGAGAAATAATAGGGGAGAAGTATGGTGTTTTGCAGGGTGAGTGGTGTTCGGGTGAGGGTCGTGGTTCTTATGGGGTGAGCCTGTGGAGGTATATCAGGAAGGGATAGAGCGATTTTCAAAATAGAATGACGTTTGTGGTGGAGAACGGTACGAATGTTAGATTCTGGGAAGACTGTTGGTGTGGAGATCAATCATTAAAAGTGTTGTTTCTGTCTTTACATCGCATTGCTTTGAAGCCTTCAGCTATGGTGAGTGATGTTATGACTATTTATAATGGGAGTCCTAGTTGGAACATCGCTTTCGGGAGGGGCTTACATGATTGAGAATTGGATGATTATGCGTTGTTTTTGGCCTCGTTGTATGAGACGCACATTCAGGTGAGAGAGGACGACTGTAGCAGGTGGAGGATGGCGCGGGATGTTATGTTCTCTGTTCGCTATTATTTCAGATCCCTTTTGGAACCCGTGGAGAGTTCATTCCCCTGGAAAAGGGTATGACAATGTAAATTACCTCCAAGGGCGGCATTTTTACTGTGGACGGTTGTGGGGGGACATGTGCTAACAGCGGATAATCTTCGAAGAAAAGGATTTTATATTACTGAATGATGCTATATGTGTAAGAGGGATGGAGAGACAATTGATCACCTGTTCATTCACTGTGACGGTGTTCGTTGGCTGTGAAATGATATTCTGGCTTCGCAACATATGAGTTGGGTGTTGCCAAGGAGTATAGAGAGGTGGTGCGGGCATGGAAGAAAAAGTTTCGAGATAAGAATAGTGAGCTTACTTGGGACCTCATTCTAGGTTGCATTATTTGGTGTGGGTGGAGAGAAAGAAACGGCCGCTGCTTTGAAGATCAAACATGGACGACATAGTAGTTTAGAGAATTGTTTTACTTCACTTTGTATAGTTGGTTTAAGGCTGCAACTACTAGTACGATAGAAGGGTTGCCTAATTTTTTATTGTTTCTATCTTGTTTAAAATTATAATGCACTTCTTGTGTATTATCTTCTAATTTATATAATTACATGATTATCTATTAAAAAAAAAAAAGATTTTAGTTTATTGAAGTTGAAGCTTTTGATAGTAGTTCATTTGTAATCTTGCAAAAATCTGCATGCGCTTGAGAGAGTATTTTATTCTGATCCCTCGTTTACTATGTCAATTTGATAATAGTCATACGTTGTCATCTTTTTCCAGTCAGCTGCAATACAGTCAGGGGAGGAAATCATGCAGTATGGACAATCTATTGCTGATGGGGATATTCATAAGGGTCAAATTCCTCGACTTCTTGGTGAGTTTATACTTTCAAGCTTCAGTACTTGTAACCTATATACCTTATTTAAACACATACTTCCTGTTGCCATTTCTGTAGATTTCAATCTTCTGAATCACACACTATAACATTGTTTCGATTAATTTATTGTTAAAAGGATCCATTGAACTGGTGAAAAGTATCTTTTTGTTGTTTGTTTTCTTATCTTTGTTGGCAAAGAGGCATATAATGGGGTCCTTAAACAATAAAAGAGATTAATAGTACACTAAAAAGAATTCCTTCAAGAATTTAAAGTAAAATCAATAGGTATAGCACAGAATCTCCTATCTGAAAAGGGAAATAATGGTACGTCACAAAGAGAGCACTGTACAAGAAGATAATCTGGTTGAATAAAGGTTATGGAGTTCTGTACTTGGACATATTATTTAGTTTCACATGAATAGGATAATGTCTAGAAGCTGGATGATGGGAAGTAGTTTTTCAGGGTTGGAGACGACACTGACCACGAGATGTAGCCAGCATTCTTTGTAGATATAGGCGGCAGAAATGGAAACTCTATTACTACAGATTCAGTATTAAATGAGTAAATAGCTAGATAGGACAAGGAGACAACACTATTACAAGATTAAGCTAATTGTTAATGTAGAAATGTAATTGATTATGTTTCCCTTACTCAAGCAAGATTTTCTCTGTTTTCTAATGATTGCTTTGAGCTGCAGAAGCCCAGAGACTGTTTCTGCTAACTAATTCCAGGAAACAGTATTGACTAGAATTGGTATTTGCATGTAGATATTTGTTGTAGAAAACATTAATGGCTCGAGAATTGCAAGTCTGCTGATTAGAGATCAAGATCAGGCACTGCTTTATGCTTCGAGACTTCTAGTGGGTTAAAGGTTTGGAAAATTTATCTGATTAAAGGAGAATATCGGTGTGGATGAGAGGGGGACTTAGGCCTTGGCCCTTGAGTTCTATATATCCTACTGCTAAGAGTAATCTGAATTCAACATATCATAACGTTTTGATATAAGACAAATCACGAAAGTATACTGGAAGGAGAGATGATGCAGTCTAGTTGGCAAATAAGGCGTGAAGTCCTGGTGGGGGTAGTTGGAGGGAAACAAGACAAAGCTCTATCGCGTAATAAACTAATCCAGCACAGTAGTAGGAATAAAAGAGGGTAGTTGTACAACATGAAATTGAAGCCACTGAGCTAGAAAAATAGTTCAATGACAATGATATATGAAGATGGGAAGAGGTGACTGAAGAATCTCAGGACAGGAGTGCCAAGAATGCAAGTGGATGTGCTTTTTGGCGAACTTGAAGGCATTTTGCGGAATAGGTGGGCAGATTTGGTTCCTCTAATGCTCTCAGTTCATCTTGGAAGTTTAACTCTTGTGGGAATTTTGAGAGCTGATTTTGCTTCATTTGTCATTCAGTTTCTTTTCACTTCTTTGTTCAAAATTTTGGAGATTGATTTTAATGGACTTTTGAGGCCTCTTCGTTTTAGTTGATCACTTAGAAAGATTGACTGAGGTTATTCTCAGCAATCAGGTTTCCCATCAGATGGAATCGGTTGCTATTGAATGAACCTATAGAAGAATTCGATTTTATATTAGAAGGAGAAGATATATGAGGTCATGGTATTGTTTAGATATCTTTCCACATGTTTATTGGCATATGAGGGGAAGATGAGATTCTATCTTATTTTGTTTTGGAAATGTAAAACGTGGGACTGTTGTTTTCTGGATTTGGTGATTTTGAAGTGGTTAGTTGTAGCTGAAGCATTCAAAGGAATATTGGCCATTTTCTTGCTAAAAAAATGAAAAAGGCAGAGGAGAAATTAAATGTTAAGTTTGCTGCTAAGTTAAATCAAGGAGGACCTTTTCAGTGTAAATTGAAAATACTGGTGCAGTGGGCTTGAAAGTGAGAGTTTAAAAAAACGAGATTGGAAGGTTTAGCTTATATGAGATCACTACGTGGGCATAAAATTTAGAAGAGACCCCCTGAAGTAACTTACTATTATAGAGATGCTGCATCACTTCTCAAAATTTACATAAACCTTCCTCGAGGTTTGTTTTCTATAACAGATGCCCTTGTCAGCCATAATTTATATTTCCTATTTTACCCATTTATAATATAATTTGAAACTTTCAATAATATTTAACACTCTCTCGTTTCTTAAGATTTTTGATTTAAATGCGAACATTGTTTTAGTTAAAATAAATCTCTTTAAATTTTTGGAATAATGTTCGAACAAAATTATTTTCTCTTTAATTTTTTTTATTATACTCGTAACAATTTTACTACGAAAGTTCAAACTTATCGTAAGACCGAAAATGCAATAAAGAATGACATTAAATAAGTATCAATGTAATTGCTGTTTTCTTTTCTTTGTTTTAGTTAAAATTTTGTCTGTCTTATTCCTTTTTAAAAAATACAAAAAAAATTAATTTTGACAAATATTATTGAGATCTAAATATTTATGCAAAAAGAGGGAAAGATAAAAACTGTAAGCTAAAAATAATTTGCTTGTATAAAAATAAAAATAAGATAAACAAAATAATGCAAATCTAACATCAGACAACAAAAGGGTAAAAATGGAAATGTAAATTTATTCTTTCATATAGGTTTCTGTAATTTTTTAAAATAAAGGATTTATCTCCATAAAAGTGAGTTACCTAAGGGATGTCTTTGTAATCTGCTCAAGTTATAATGTTATAATTGGGGGGTGGGAGAAGTGAAGCGTAAAATACTGAGTTCCTTTGCTGTATTATTAATGCTCGTAAATAGAAAAGAAAATATTGGTCAATAGCCTGCTTTCCTGAATGGGATTAAATTGGACATTATGTGAAAATAGTTGTCATCCATTTTTATTACTAAGTTTATTTGATTGCATTGGGTATAAAGAGGAATTCCATGGATGTACACCCTTCTTTTCTACATTTTATTCCATTCAATTTTTGATAATTTTGTTTTCTGCACTCTGTAGACATCATTCATGTGATGGCTGTCTGCTTGGCATTTACCAAGTAATGATATCCAATATTATGTACTTATTAAATTAGAAAACAAATATGTATAAATTTAATCAAACACAATTCAAAGAAGAAAGATAAGTTGGTGCCTAGTAAACTAGTGCAAGACTCGGAATAAATATTCAATTTTATATCTTTATATAACATATTTAATTTGTCTAATTTAAGCCAGTTGTACTAGGAAGCCATAATTAGAAAACCCAAGGATGACAAAAGATTTCTGCCTACTAGGGCAGAGTTATTATCTCTAAAACTGATACGTGAAAGCTAGAAACTGGATCTGTCCCACTGTATTTGGTTAAGAGTCTTTGCTTACCCTCCATTTCTCTTTCTCCTCCTTATTTATTGGACTCGTCAGTCTCTCCCTAATGCTCTTATTTTCTTTGTCCAGACATTGTTTTGTATCTATGTGAGAAAGAACACGTTGAAGGTGGTATGATATTCCAGCTTTTAGAAGACTTGACAGAAATGTCCACAATGAGAAACTGTAAAGATGTCTTTGCATATATTGAGAGCAAACAAGATGTTCTTGGGAAGGTGTGCGATACTGTGATTGTGTTTATGACATATTTACCACTATACATATGTACACGGCCGTTGTATTTACTTGTACGTTTTGTTGCATGTCTTTTGCTCATGATGAAGTTTAAGTTCTTTTTCTATACAGCCAGAGCTTTTTGCAAGAGGAAAGCTTGTGATGTTGAGAACATGCAATCAACTTCTTCGTCGGTTGTCAAAGGTTTGGCTCTTTAGAATGCTTGTGGTTCTTTATATTTTTTTTTTACCTCAGTTTTGTTTGTCTTTTGATCGCTTTCGATTTCTGCCAATTGTAATGTAATGCTTACCTCTGTCGCCATCTCCCCGAGGTAATGTTGGACAATCTGTTGGTTTCTCTCTCTCTCTCTCTCTTTTTGTGTGTTTTTGGAAAAATTATGCATGTCTTATTCCTACTTATATTTTAGAGTGATTCTTTCCAATAATATGACAACTCTGTTTTATCCACATAATGAAATGCTCTTGATAATAATCATACCTATAGGTAGTGTCTCAAAACCCAAAACCTGCAGTAGATCTCAATTTAATGCACAGTGCACACTTCTTGTATGCTGCAAGTTTCATATATGATTTCTGGTGAAAATGGATGCATGCAACAACTTATCACAACACTCACTCAGTGACTGGAGTCTTGGTTATTTGGAAAAGCAGTGTGGTGACTTGCTATGTGCCGCTTTGCTTCACTATACTGATCTAGAAAAATATTTCCTATAACTAATTGCTGGTAAAATGTCAAACTTCTCATTTATGCAGATGATCTTATTTTGCAGGCAAATGATGTGGTGTTCTGTGGACGAATTATAATGTTTCTCGCTCATTTTTTCCCATTATCGGAACGCTCTGGTATTTTTCTTTTCAGTTGACAAGATCAACTTTATATGCTCTATCCTAATTTTTTAAGTATTTATTATGTTTCTTCTCCTTATTTACAGCTGTCAATATAAAAGGAGTTTTCAATACGTCAAATGAGACAAAATACGAGAAGGAGACCCCTGATGGTAATTATGCTGTACTAAATTCTCGATCCTTCCCACTCTTATGTTACATTTAATTACCAAGTTTTGTTAGGTTCATGTTGAACTGTATGTATGTATTTATCAGCTTCTTTGCTTTAGGCATTGCTATTGATTTCAACTTCTACAAAACCTTTTGGAGTTTACAGGTCAGTGGAAGAGAAGGATCTCTCCTTTTATCAAACACTTTATTCTTATTCTTGATATTTGCTTCTATATCAATTTTAGCTGTATCTTTATTTGTACTTTCAAATGAAAGCAGAAAAGCTTCATAAATCAAATAGACATATTTATCATCCTGTGTTTGTGATTTAATTATTGCAATATACGTTTTGATATGTAACATGTGTGATTTGGTGAACCTTGTGCAATTAATGCTTTATCATTTGCATATTAGAGAGTGACCTTTTTTTTTTTCAGATCTTGTATCTGCTAAAGAACAAGTGATAAAATTAAAAATGAATATTCCTAAAATGGTGAAGGTAGCACCGAATGAAGATTAGTTGCGGGAGAACATGTTAAGATGCTTTGTGCACAAGAAGGATGCTAAGTGCATCTGTGGAAAATGATGATACCCACATTAGTGGCAAACTTTTAGAAAGAGGTTGAGATGCAATGATATAATTGAAAACAATTTGAGACTTTGTGGTTAGTGATTATGGCCATTGATAACTTGATTCCTAATGAGTGTGTGATAAAGCGGCATTTGAGTTGAGTTCTTGAATCCGCTACTGGACTTTTAAAGAGAAATAAAATAAAGCACCTGTCTGCAGGCAATGGTGTTATCTTTCTTTTAACTTCTTTAGTTTCTGGCCAAGTGAAATGTGATCTATAC
The DNA here is from genome assembly GCA_903798295.1 of Fraxinus nigra. NCBI lineage: Eukaryota > Viridiplantae > Streptophyta > Magnoliopsida > Lamiales > Oleaceae > Fraxinus > Fraxinus nigra. Next base: position 5,923 of record CAIGRH010106531.1, on the reverse strand, counting down.
TGGGTGATGATTTTGGTTTAGCTTGCTTCTTCAGTCTTTGGAACTAGACAAAAGCTTTGCAAGATAAGTTTGCAGCTAGCATTGAATAGAGTAAATCGTTAGGTCCATGATATCATGACATGCTTATCATATATTATTAAGAGTGGACCTTTTGGCTGCTTTTCTCATATATAGTTCAACTCCCCCCAAAACCTTCTTTTGGTGGTATTGTTTCCTTTTCCAATATTTATTATTTAAAGATATATTTTAGTTGATTGCAATCAATTCTTGGTTTCAAAAATTTCTGATTTCAGGAATACTTTTCAAATCCCAGCTCTCTTATTCCTCTTCCTACAAAGTGGCACAAATTTACTTCGAGTTTGATGGTATAAGTTTTTTGATCAAGTTCTTAATCCTGACATCTTTCAATAGTTGAAGTTAAAAGATAATAGCACGTCAATTTTAATTTGGATAATTAGGTTGTATTGAACACCTTTGAGGCCCAACCTCTAAGCGATGAAGACGGAAATGCTATTAACCTTGAGGACGAGGCATCAAACTTCAGTATAAAATATCTGACTAGCAGTAAACTAATGGGTCTTGAGGTAAGGACATTGCAGGATTTGCAAATTCTTTTAATAAAGCAAATCATCTAAAGCACTTCCTCTTAATTCTGATTATTTTTATGGTTTCCATTTCAACTTTCTCTCAGTTAAAAGATCCAAGTTTTAGACGCCATATTCTGGTTCAATGCCTTATTTTGTTTGATTATTTGAAGGTAATGCATTTTCCCTTTTTGTATCAGGCACTTTGTGTGGTTTTATGGTAGTTGGTGGTTTTATGGCCATAAAGTCACTGTATACTTGTTACTTGCATTCATGAGCTGAAGGCAGGCTCTGGTACTTTTTGTGGTTTATGATTAATAAGGTCACTTTTTACAGTTATTAAATTGAATTCATGAGCTGAAGTTTATTGGGATTTCTCTTGTTGTCGATCAGTAATTTGAAAGTCAGGTTAGGGTATGCTTTCCAGATCATTTGGACATATCTCAAACTAGAAAATTTAAAAGAGCGTGTAAATGAAAAGGCATCTTTCTTGGCACCATTCAAGGATTTTTGCCTACTCGGGTTGTTAAACCTCTTATTCTTTAAGCGGATGAATTGCGGTTTGATCTCTGTCCAAATTCGAATGTATTCATGGATAAGCCAACTTATTGTGCTTGAACTTTTGCCATCAACTTTTTGCTTCTAAACCTGTGGTCATTCCACGATCTGGAATTTTGGCATTGAAACTTTCCTTATACAAGTTTATTACTTTTTATTTTTTGAAATGATAAGATCATATAATATAATCTCCTTTCAGTAATTAATTGCATTTGATTATGTATGTAAATGATAATGGATGTAGTCCAGTCAATATATGATTCTCTTTTTGGTCAACAAATGCATGCGAATATGAGAAATTTTACTGCAAACACGATTGCCATTGGAGTCAAATTTCTTAAGAAAAAAAGTTCTGGACAAAATTGAACAATTAGAACAGAAACTTTTCGGCATCATATACTGAATTATATTCTGCAATCGTCCTTTCTAAAAATAGAATCTTCCAGCCCTGTACTTCATTATTTAGTTCCCTCTACATCTCTATATATCTAGAATACATTTACTAACCTGTTGCCATTTCCTAGACGTTCATAAAAAGATAGTCAAGAAAGAGTTTGACTTGATTAATTGTCCATGCAAAGATTTTCTTTAGAGCTTTTTCTGGATGCATGATATGCATGTATTCTAGGAGAAAACTTTACTTTTACGAAGAGCTTCTATAATTTTGGAAGGTCATTTAGCTTTCAAATGTAATTATTATTCTTAACTTTCTTATAGCATTCTAATATTTATCTGATGGTTGACTACGATCTCTCTTCTTGTAGGCCCCAGGGAAGAATGAAAAAGACATGCCATCAGATACACTGGTACGTCTTATATTTGGAATCTGGATGACATATTTTTATGCTATTTTTATTGACGATGATAGATGGATAATGTCATAATTAAGTAAAAAGCTGAAACTCGCTGCTTAAATTTCAGTCTGTTGAAATAGCTTGCAGTACAAGGATGACAATTTTTGTCCTGGCTCTGACATTTATTTCCTGTTAAAAGGTTATGTTAGCTGAAGAGAAAATGATGCATCTCATCACACTCTCAATACTGGATTAGTCATTAGGCTTAATGTTTTTGATGATTAAAAACAAGGTAAAGATGCTGTAAGCTGTTGGAAGGAAGTTAGGATAAGTTGGAATATGAATTCCTGTATAATTTTGGGATTTTGGTCTAATTCAATTGGTCTAGCTATTATGATTAATCATGAATATGATATGGAGACTAAGTAGCACATTCATTTATGTTTGATTTAGAATATTATTTTGGTGTTTTTCCTTGAAATTGAGATAACTGCTTATTGTTTATGAATCTAGAAGGAAGAAATAAAATCTTGTGAAGATCGTGTCAAGAAGCTTCTGGAAATGACGCCTCCTAGAGGGAAAGAATTTCTTCTTAGCATTGAACATATTTTAGAGCGCGAACGGAACTGGGTGAGTTTTCTCCTCTCTCTCTCTTGTGTGTGTGAGTGTGTGTAATTGTTTGCATGTGTTCTTTCTAGTCAAGTCTTTATGAGAATAGTTTTCAGCTTGTTCTGTTATTAGAGTTTTCTCTTTTCAAGGTCTGGTGGAAGCGGGATGGTTGCCCTCCATTTGAAAAACAGCCAATACAAAAGAAGTTAGTCCAAGATGGGGCCAAAAAACGGTATGCAAGTTAGTAGGCTGCTTATCTTGCCTAGAGTTATTTAGATATATAAAGTTCACAGAGGCCAGCTATTTGATTTAAAATTTGTATTTTCACTATCAACTGACCTTATTAGGTTACCTCGGGTAGATTATCATAATTGAACTTCCTTGTTTATGCTTTGGCACCCTAAGAAGATTAAGTTGTAAGGAAATGATGAATAAGATAATTTAGTAAATATTATCTTCGCTTATAAATGATAGTAAAAGAAATTATTTCTACTCTGTAACTTGTTAGAACAAAAATTATATGATTCATAGTTTTTTCTTTCATGATCATTCACAAATGTTTTTCAATTGTAAGTTTCTGTGGGAATGGAAATTTCTGTGAGTTGCTTCATGAGGATTTTAGCTTTGGCACCTGAAGTATCTGGATGTATTTAACCTTGTGAAATATTTATGTCAACTTAAAATTGATTTTCTGTATCAAAGTTTTATTGTTGGTTTCTTACATGCACTGCTTATTTTAGTTTGAAGAGGTTGGCAAAGTGGAAATATTTTCCCTTCTGGATTTTTTGAAAGAACCTTGCACAATGTGTTTTGAAACCCGTAATGCATTTTTGTTTGGCATTTCATTTGACAATGTTCTGTTTCCTGAATTGTGCATTTTTTTTTTTGTTTTCCTTAGAAAATCCTAAAAAAAATTCATGATAAACTGGAGATCTTCTGGTCCTGTTTACGAGCAGTTTTAATTAGCCTTTCAACATACTTAACAATCTGTTTCCTGATTTACAATATATGAAAAATGCACTCATTATTTTAAGACTCTTCTTTGACATGCATGTCTGTTGGTTTACACTGTTGATTCAAGAATAAGTTCCCCTATTTGTCAAGTGAATTTTTGCATCTTAGAAACTATAGTTTTTTTATTCAAACCCTACATGGGAAATAATATGGAGAGTCCTAATCTGTAATAAGTTCATTGGGGGTGCTGATAATATGAGGGCTTAGAAGTCGATGTTTGCAGCTCTTGTTTGTGATTTGTGAAAACACATCTACGCTTTGGATGGTGCTACTAGTTTTCTGAGTTGTTCAAACATATGACTTCATGGGGGTGTCTCTATTACTACCTTTATGCTAAGCATCAATAAAAATATTGCTTGCTCTCTTATTACCTACCTATAATTGCTTGTGTATGATGTCCCACTAGGTATTCTAATGTTTCTAAATCAGTACAGAGGTCCTAATCTGGATGGGGGCATTTTTTTCTTTGATCATATTGTCCACCACTTCAAGTAAAGAATATTCAACGTATGTATGAAGCCATACGAAAAGGAACTGGAATGTGTTCAAGAAGCTATTGCAATTGCTATGCACCATAGAGGAAATGGGTGTAAAATATCATATCAGTGCCTTTTAGGATGACTTACTGGTTAATGTTTTTCTGTGACAGTACATCTGATATAGGAAATGCTTCCCGTTCTACATATTACTGAAAAGCATTAAATTCCACTTTCAAAATTGAGATGATCAACTGTTTCCTTCAAGGCTTCCTTTTCTCGTGATGGGTTTTTGGATATTCTATAGTTCCATTGCTATGTTAACTTACCAAATCCCAAGTGTTTTTTCCTTTTATTTCTATTAATGTAGCCGGCCAAGGTGGAGACTGGGAAATAAAGAACTATCTCAATTGTGGAAATGGGCAGATCAGAATCCAGTAAGTTTCATATATTCTTGATCACGTGCCTTTCAAACTCAAGCAGCTTTATGTTACATAAAATATTAGGATTTGTGGTCATTGCCCCTGTTAAAGAAATGTTTAAAATTATTAGATTTGTTCTTCAGTTCTGATACGTTCAACATCTCAACTATTTGCACTATGACATGGATTAATCAAATATTGATTTAATCTACTCCAGTATGCTAAATTTTATTTCGAGGTCTTTTGAATATAGTTATCACCCTACTATGTTTAATCTCTGGCCGTCAAAATGATGACTGCCTTGAATTGAGTTTTAGTACTTGAATACAAGAAGATCTATTTATTTATTTGTTTTTATATAAAAAGAATTTATTGACAAGGGAAGTTATAAACGTGGAGGACAAGTTGCCCTCAATTACAAGAAAGACCAGAATTTAAATATGAAATCAAACAAAAACTTCCTCGATCCTCATTGAGAATCTTTACTAAGGGAGAAGAAGTTCTGGAATTCTTCTATGTCCTAATACTCAAGGGATGGCAATTATAGCACATATCAACACAATTTCTCCATCTTTGGAGCTGCCAAAAACCCAAAATTTGACAAGAAATAGCCCAGTCAAGGAAGCTGGGAATTGGGATAAAAATATATTCCCTCGACATATAAAGTTCACAAAGGCCTGCTATTTGATTTAAAATTTGTATTTTCATTGTCAGCTGACCTTATTAGGTTACCTCAGGTAGATTATCATAATTGAACTTCCATGTTTACGTGTTGGCATCCTTGGAAGACTAAGCCATTGTTTGATCCCCATTGTTTTCCAAATATATTTTCCTCTCTCTTCTTTTTAACCACACATTCTTCAATAAAATAATATTACATGCAAACTCAAAACTTTTCCTTATTTTTTAACCACATATTCTCCATTAATATACTATTCCAAAATGCATTCTTAGCAAAAAATGGGGCTCAAAGTTGCGCTAAGTTTCAAGGAAATGGTGAATAAGATAATCTAGTAAAATTATCTATATAATTCCTTTGTTTATAAATTGGAGATCTTACCTATCAAAATAAATAAATAAATTGGAGATCTTGTTTCTTGTAGGATTACATACACCTCTGTTTATAAATTGGAGATCTTGTTACTTGTAGGATTACAGCTATTTTTGTCAAGTAAAGAAGTGCATGATTGACGAAACATTAAAGAAGATATCCAATAGGACTTCAATAATACTAGCCATGAAAACATTGTCCAGCTATTAACTATTCACATAGTAATAAAGTTACCGTGGTTCATATGTGAATATTAAGAGGGGTATGCAGTAAAACACGTAGGGATAGAATATGAACTGGGTGCATGGATTGAATTAGCGCCAACTAATGATGAACTACGGAAGAACCAATTAAGATAATTTGGACATGTCAAAAGATGGCCTAGAGATACACAGTTAGGACTTATGAGATGTGA
>CAIGRH010106530.1:0-12656 GCA_903798295.1 Fraxinus nigra | reverse complement strand
AAAAAATGTAAAAAATAATAATAATAATTGATACAAATCGTTTATGTGAAATGAATTTTTGATTCAAATGAAATAAAAATCAGTTTGTAAAAATAATTTAAATAGTTGGGGAAGTCAATTAGAATGATCCCTACATTTGTCCTTTTGATCTGAACTGAACATCTAATGAATATCATCATTTTTTCATATTTACTTAATATACATTGAATATATATCAATTAAAATAATTTATTATAGATACACATTATGTCACCATTTACCTTCTTTGTATCTTATTATTCATTGAATAAATCAATTAGAAGAAAACTCATAAATAATCATCTTTTGTTCAAAAAAAAATTTAATGAGACTCTGTTTGACGCACATTAATTCCTCATTTTAATAAAAAAAAAAATGCTACCGTTGCAACAGTAAATGCTGCGGTGACGTAGCCGCAATATTTGAAAACACAAAAGTTAGCCATCTTTTGGCATTTGAAATGTCATAATTGTCCTTTTTTAAATTTTGGATTTGGAAAAGAACAAATGAGGGGCAACATGGTATTTTCACAATTTTTTTCAATTGATTCAAGCAACACATTCAAAAATGGCTGTCAGAGTGGGCCAGGTTCGCTATATAACGGTAGAGTTTTTCATTCTCATTTTTGGAAAAATGCGCACCAAATAGGGGAATTTAATTTATCATCCAATCAAATGGAATGAATCTGTCAAATATAGATTAATCATAAATAAATAATTGACAAAATACTTCATGATAATACTGCCAAAATGGTTCGAATGATTAATAATTTAAATACATATTAAAAATGAAAAGTATGGTATTGTTGAAATAATTAAAAACATGTCGAAAAACGAAAAGTCAAAATATTGTTGAAATAATTGAATTATAGTAAAGATAGAATCGTCCAAAAAATTATTCTCACTTAATGTAATATTTAATATATTATACATTATAATATCGTTTTACAGTGGTGCGAATCCAATTGGGTGGTGTGGGTCGACGATTGTGCTAAAGTTTGGATTGCTAATTCAAGGTTTGTATGTGAACTCGATTGTGGCTTTGTGCGGTGAGTGGCCGTAGTTGAACTTTTTGGTGTGTTATAGTATCCTTTCATGTAAACATGTTCTACTCTGAAAATCTTCCCTCTACTCGGAGTCGTATACCTTGATCAAGAATTTTTAAGTGAATCATTTTACTTAACCTTTAAATACTTTGGACTCGNGTTTTACAGTGGTGCGAATCCAATTGGGTGGTGTGGGTCGACGATTGTGCTAAAGTTTGGATTGCTAATTCAAGGTTTGTATGTGAACTCGATTGTGGCTTTGTGCGGTGAGTGGCCGTAGTTGAACTTTTTGGTGTGTTATAGTATCCTTTCATGTAAACATGTTCTACTCTGAAAATCTTCCCTCTACTCGGAGTCGTATACCTTGATCAAGAATTTTTAAGTGAATCATTTTACTTAACCTTTAAATACTTTGGACTCGATCAAGTTGCCCTATGACTAACATCAATTACGGTAAGCCAACTCAAACATTCACCGACAAGGACGATTTAATTTGATAAAGAGAGTCGAAAAATTATGATAGAAAATTTGGATACCCTAGAAAAGGCTGGGAATTGTTTAATGACATAAAAAAGTAGAGGGGTGTAAGAATTATTATAGGTTAAAAAATAAAGATTAATAACAAAAAAACTTCCCGGAAACGTTTTCACATGCGATATATATCCTTAGGGATGTCAACGAGCCCAAGCCGAAAAAAAAGCTCGAGCTCGACTCGAGTTTTTTTGTTCTGAGCTTTTTTTGGCCCGAGCCGAGCTGAGCCCGATCAAAAAAAATAAAGCTCGGCCCGAGCTTTTGGTTCGAGCCTTAGCGGGCCGAGCCGAGCCGAGTCGAGCCGGCTCAGTTTTTTTATTTTTTTTAATGTCAAATCTACATTTTTTACTTAAAAAATTTAAAATTTGTACGGTTTATACGTATTATAAATTAAAGAAAAAAGCTCGGGCTCAATTCGAGCTTTTTTGTGCCGAGCTNGAAACGTTTTCACATGCGATATATATCCTTAGGGATGTCAACGAGCCCAAGCCGAAAAAAAAGCTCGAGCTCGACTCGAGTTTTTTTGTTCTGAGCTTTTTTTGGCCCGAGCCGAGCTGAGCCCGATCAAAAAAAATAAAGCTCGGCCCGAGCTTTTGGTTCGAGCCTTAGCGGGCCGAGCCGAGCCGAGTCGAGCCGGCTCAGTTTTTTTATTTTTTTTAATGTTAAATCTACATTTTTTACTTAAAAAATTTAAAATTTGTACGGTTTATACGTATTATAAATTAAAGAAAAAAGCTCGAGCTCAACTCGAGCTTTTCTGTGCCCGAGCCGAGCCTGACCAAAAAAATGAGGCTCGTTGTAACCGAGCCCAAGCCGGGCCAAGCTCGAGCTTTTTCCGAGCCGAGCCGAGCCGAGCCGACGAGCTTTTTTACAATCCATATACATCCTACCTATTGAAAATCGCAGAAAACTCTCATATTTGAAACATTTTATGCGAAAACCCATGCCGTCAATATCTATTAGATTTTCTGTTAAAAAAGGGAAAAACATCAAAATTAAAAATGAATAATTGTAATTTCAATATCCAAACTTTTTATTTTTTTACACATTTGCAATCTACAATTCCAAATCTTTAAAACATTATTTTCCACGTGCTTCAACTTCTTCCCCAAAAATTTAGAAAAATAAAAATAAAAATAAAAAAATCAATCATTCCTGTTTTTAAAATCAAAGTTTTAGAGAATTGTGAATCTGTTAAAACATCGAATTGTTCTTTCCTCAAATCCTTCCGACAGCTAGTTTTCTTTTTCGTCTTCTTCTTGGTTCTTGCCTTTTCTAACAACCCAAATGAATTTCTAGCCGGAGATTTCGAGACCCTTTGCAATTTCATGTAATAGTTTTACAGNTAATATATTATAGATTATAATATCGTTTTACAGTGGTGCGAATCCAATTGGGTGGTGTGGGTCGACGATTGTGCTAAAGTCTGGATTGCAAATTCAAGGTTTGTATGTGAACTCGATTGTGGCTTTGTGCGGTGAGTAGGGGGGGTAGAAGTTGGCCGTAGTTGAACTTTTTGGTGTGTTATAGTATCCTTTCATGTAAACATGTTCTACTCTGAAAATCTTCCCTCTACTCGGAGTCGTATACCTTGATCAAGAATTTTTAAGTGAATCATTTTACTTAACCTTTAAATACTTTGGACTCGGTCAAGTTGCCCTATGACTAACATCAATTACGGTTTTACAATTTCATGTAATAGTTTTACAGTAAAGGTTGCCATACTTCCAGGACAAATGTAAACTACATAATTTGGTTCCTCGAAGTTGATTTTCATTGTTTTTAGTTTTTGGACTTACAGAATAGTTGTGGAGTGTGTATGCAGAGTGTGAAGACAAGCCAAGGCATGTCAATATACACAGCTCAGTGCTCCCACACTTTTCATTGTCCTTGCAAAGCCACTCATGTAGAGGTGAGTGGCGATTTTCGACGATTTTCTTCCAAGTGGGGAAGGCAGCTGTAGGCGACGGTGATGGCGTGGCCGTGGATTTGTTTTTTTGGGTTTAGGAGGAGGAGGGTGTGTGGGGTTAGGGAGAGATTTTGGAGTCAATTTGCATAAAACATTTTTTAATTTCATATGGGTAAGGCATTTCTTAATATGTGGAGTCTCAATTAGATTCGTGGGAATGCCGGGAAGAAGATGAAGTAGGGTCGACTGGAGTGGAAAATAAAATTTTAAAGTCTTGAGATTGTAGTTGGCACATATAAAAAATCTGGATTTAATATGTAAAAAAAAAAGTTTAGGTACTAAAATTACAATTATTCTTTTTTTAATTTTGGTATTTTTACTTTTTTAACGAAAAATATAACAGATATTAATGGTAGGGGGGTTTTCGCAAGATTTCAAATATGGGGTTTTCTACAATTTTCAATAGGTAAGGGGGTATATTGCATGTTGAAACATTTACATGGGGGTTTTTTGCTATTAATCCGAAGGGGAAAAAAACTTTAGATGGAGTTTCCAATCTCTTCAAAATAGTGCAAGTAGGTCCTCGATCTTTTATTTATAGCGAGTGTGACCTGAATTATTGTTTTTGTAACAAGTAACTCACCGTTGGACTGTCCGTCAATTTAACCATGGAAAACTTATTAAATATTTTATTATAATCTTGATTTTATATTTTTCTTGTTTAATTAATAATCTGATATTATGCAATTAATTCAATTTCTTTTTAATCAAACAAATGACTGAAAAATGTATATAATAAAATATAAATATTTTTTCTTAGAAATTAAGGAAGATGTTTATAGAAATCAGTTCATGTAGCTTCCCCATATTGAAAGTAAGGTGCTAAACGACATGAAATTAAAGAATATGTTAGCTAATATCCATATTAAATTAAGCAAGAAATGGAAGATTCAGTCAATCTTATTCTTCATTGCAAAGCAATTTTCCTCAAGTCCCTAAAACTTAAATGACTTTTAAGGCATGTAAAAGTTTGTTTTTTACTGGTTAATTTCCCTTTGAGGGCTCGAGGTAAATCAGTTCGAATTTCAGCTTCTAACATGGAGACAATGCTAGGTCTTATGTTTGACTCGTTGTTTTTAGGTTTTTATAAATATCTTAGTCAAAAAATACATTTGATTAAATCACTTTTTATTTTACATATTTCGTAGGATCCACAAGTAATATCGATATCTCCATCATTCATTCGACCATTTTTTATAAACATCTTGCGCCGAGTGCATACCCTAAGTGCCAATTTGGAGTCCTGAAAAGAATGAGTCTCTTCAGCCTTCCACATGAAAGGGGTGGATGACAATACACTAAAATACATAAATTAGTATTTGAATTCGAAATTGAAAATTAAGAGTGGAATAATTTGTCTCACGTATGTAAACTCTAGTGAGAATCTAGCTTATATATTTATTAAACTTCTTTCAAAAGAATTTATCAACACATGGAATCTATCAAGACATGGCTATGTGAGGAAGTTAATCAAGAGTGAAATAATTTCTGTCACGTGCGTAAGGTCTAGTGAGAATCTAGCTTATCCATTTTAACATCTTTCAAAGAAGTAATCAAGACATGAATATATGAGGAAATTAATCAAAAGTTGAATAATTTCTCCCACATATACATATGTAAAGTCTAGTGAGAATCTAGCTTATCCATTTATATTAAACCTCTTTCAAAAGAATGTAGGGTAAACATCAAGAAGGATGGAGCTAAAACTCCTTAATTAAAAAGAATCGCTCTTAGGTATCAAACTTAGCATTTTTGTTTGTTGTATCACAGATTTTGTCATAAGAATTTTGACAATCAATTTGTAAGATTTGCACTAAGGTAAATTTTCAAATCAAAAGATAATGTTACCATATTCATGAGCACTGTTTGTTTCCGAAAGGCTTTGTCTGAACAAAATGGGGGATTGTTAGAAAGTTTGTTCAAATAATAAAAGAAGTTTAAAGTTAAATGACCAAAACAAACTTAAGGAAATATTGGGAGGGACTAACTTGTATATCTCAAATTAAGTTGTAATCTTGAATTTCAAATGGTTTTTGCAGCTAGAGCGAGAGAAATTAAGTATTTCTTTTAATTGTACTTCAAATATTTCAGAAATTTCATTTTTAAGTTTTTTTCCCTTTTAAAATTTTCACTTCGTTGCTTTGTGAAAATTCTCAAAGACTAGTCATATCCCACAAAACTATTTATCGAAGATCACGACAGCACTCCATGAGGGAGCAAATATCGCTTTACAGAGAACTTAAGTCTTAAATGTGTCTAACCACAAGTTCCCGGGTTAAACTTGGTTCGTATTTTAGTTTCTTCTTTGTCGTCTTCTTCTTCTCCGGGAGATACAAGAAGATATATCCAACATATTATGCAGCGAGGAACATGTAGTCACAAGATTCTTGCATTAAATATTTAAGAAGATTATGTGACTCCCTACCTTAACCACTATAATTTTTACGCCTTTTAAGGTGCAAACGAGGTTCGGACCTATTCTCTTTTACTTAATAATTCGGAGGTTTGATCTTTGATGGCTTGCGTACCACCTTAAAGGGTCCCTTGTAGATGGTATATGTGCGAAGCTGTGGACCCTTCACTAGGCTGTTTAGCCCAAGGAGGTGCTCCTATTTGCAGATTGTAATATCCACTTACATATGAGTTGACTTATTGTCGAATAATTTTCTATAATGCTGAAGACCAAGAAAATTCAAAGTTATTATGATTCAAATTTCTGACATCATTATTGTGAAAACGTTTAATCACCGACACGTACGATTTCGTTTTATTGAAATTAATTGATTATTAACATTCGAGAAAAATGAATATAATGTTAAACCTTTTCTTCAGTCTTACTCGTCTTTCACATGCTGAAGCTGTCCCTTGTGTGTGATTGACTAATAGTTGTAGAAAATATAAAGATGAAAAGATAGAAGGAAAAGACGTAACAAAAATATAATTCGGAGTCAAGAAACGATTGTCTAAAGTTAAAGATTAAAAGTCAGATTGACGAATTAAGCAAAAAGACTTAACGAATATATACACCAGAAACATTTCTAGGATGGTCTAAACTGAACGAGATTATAAAAGTGAAATCATGTCGGTTTTTTGGTTTAATATTGTTAAGTGCTACATTCCGAACATGTATGTTGGGCTCCTCTTGGGGACGAACTGATCCCCAGAGGGATCGACAGCACAAAGAGACTCTATTTTCACCGAGTCTTGCACTAAAGAACTGCTAGAAGAAGAAGAAGCAAAGCTGAGGTATTGTTGTAGGTTATGATCCAAGTTATTACTGGCAAAAAGAAGACAATTTTCAGCATCTGGTTCAACCATTTGAGGCTGCAAATTAGGAGGTTCTTGTTGCATCTGGATGCACAAAATCTCTGCTTGAGCCATAGCCAATTGCATTTGTAGTTGCGCCACTTGATTCTGCAAATAAGAGATTGCTCCAACACACCCATAAACAGGATCTCTCATTCTCGAGTTTGCTTCGTACACTAAACTGCTTACTGCATCTGCTCTTTGATGTACAGGAAGCTCCTGTATAAAAGTTTCAGAAAAAAACAAGAAAAAATGTCATCCCAGTTTCTATTTAGGGTTTAATACTCATCAACCACTGGTTTTGAAGTCTCTGATGCCCTTTTTCTCGTATTGAAAGGAAGTTGAAAATCGACAAACCTGTAACATCTTGCTGACATTGCTAGCACCAAAAACCTTGTGTACAATGGCAAACTTGTGAGGGTCATCAGGGGGGAAATAAGGGGCGAACACGCAGTCTTTGGTGCAGCGTCGTCTCAGCAGTTTGCACGAAGCACAGGGTGAGCTACCTGATCCCATTTGGTGTTTCAAAAGTAATTAAGATTGATAGCAAATTTGAAAAACTTTATATAGTGAGAAAGAGGGAGAGAGGGAGGGAGACAAGGAGGTAGAAAAGATATAAAGATGTTAGTTTGAAAAAGAATGAGGTATGGAAACCTACTTATAGTCCAACATAGAGGTGGAGATGCAAATTAAAATGGATTATTATATAATGTGAACATATTCATTCAACCTAATTAAATTTACACGAAAATGGTGCGATATACTGGACTTGACAATGAACAAATATGTAACGTATCTCATAATTATGTCGAGTAACCAATATTCCATTTAAACATATTGTCATCACGTTTATTTCGAAACATATTTATTTTCTCATTTTAAAAAAAAAAAAAAAAACTTTGGTAGACATAACTAAATTACTTGTTTATTTAGGCTGCTTGAAAATATTACCATCCTATGCATCAAGAGTCTTCCTTGCTAACTTGAAGATTTATAAATCAAGGGTGAGGGATTGACCACCGTCATGATGTGGGATAGGTTGGCGATTCATGCAATGATTTTTTTTTTTTTTTAAATTCCACGTTGTTCTTTGACTCTAATTTCTACTACAAACATTTTTAATTTCTTTAAAAAAAAAAAATAAGAAAAAGGGCAATTGGGAATCCCACATAGTATTTGTTTAAAGATTAGAAAGACAAGAGCAATTAATTGATGGTAACAACTAGGAGAAGGGCTAGCTAGGGTTTTAGCAAAGACACTATACCCTAAGCAAGGTCAAGATGGGTTCGACGTGAATGTTTGTTTCTTGAACATTCACATGGACATCAATTTTCATACAACAGTAAGGACCCCCCAAAAAAAAAACTATTGTCCCTATAATTATAATAATTTCTTGCAAGAAGATTTTTATCTTTTTTGTTACGTCTTATGATCCCCCTCAACATTGAATAATTTATATAATTTGAATCTAAATCGCTTCGTTAGTCTAAAACAAATTCGGTTTGAGTACTTGGTAATGACGGAAATTCGTGTTTTTTTTTTTTTACGGGAAGATATTTAAAGTTTGATAAAAATGTTTTTCATTGATTTATTAAATTTATTATTTCTTTGTCAACATTTTGTGCCATGAGCAAAAATTATACTCATAAATGCATTTCATTGAATTTAATTTTAATATTATCTCCTAAAATATTAACAATAGTAATAAAAACAATAATTAGAACTACCCACCAAGAAATTAATGAGATCCCACATGAATCCAGTGACCACATGCAAATGAGTAAGCATTAATAATTACTTTAATTTCATGTTTTCTACATAATACAAGTAGAGTACTATATATATATATATATATGTTTGGTCTGCTTAAAAGTATGTTTTCCTCACTTTTTTGGGTTGTAACTTGTACGGGATAAGTCGTATACTGCCGAAATATGGGTCCTAAAATAAGACTTTAAAAAAGTTGAAAATAATTTTCATAACTAAGAAATTATTTTTGAACGATCCGAGGTAACTTTCTTAAAAATTCTTCTACGAAAAGCAGAAATCCAACCAAACGAATCCTAAATATTTAAAAAGATTCTTTAAGCAGGATCGATCGTGCTCGATATGTCAAATTAAGGAAGGCGATTCGTCTAGACATATATTTATTGAAAATAAGAACTCATTTGGCATTGAAGTAAATACTATGCACATTTGATTGCAAAATTTAAAAATTAAACAACTATACATGATGTGCTAGTGGTTTGTATCACGAGGGTTTCTGAATTGATACTCCTAAATTATAAGAAATTGTAGAACCCTAAGATCGATTCCCTTTGCTCTTGCATTTAATGCTTCTCACATGATTCCAAGCTTCTAATCTACTATTCCAAGAAAAACAGAACAGGGTCACAATTCTATATTGCATCCCACTATAATATATATATATATATATATTTGTTCTGTCAATAATTTTAATTACACATATTTAGGACCCGGATTTTTAAAAAGTTAAAAGCTGATTATGAACTACGAATATGCTTTTGAACATGTGTAGATATCTTTTGAAAGTACTTTGTTTGGTTAGAAAAAACTTAATATAACGTAACTATTTCAAAAGAAACTCTTTTACAAGGAGTAAGAACAAAATGAAAAGTCTTATCGAGCGTGCCCTTAGTACGTTAGGTTGAACAAGCCCAGTTCGCAAGATTCAACGTTTTTTCTTAATCATGTTTAATTCGGTGAATATAGACACGATATAACATACGAATTTCGTGTATAACTCTTCTCAAATATGTCCATTCTTGTATAGTCGAGTGCATGAGATTAATAAAAATGGGACCCTTATTTTGGGTGTAAAATTCAATTTTGGAGGCCCAATGTCCTTGGGAAGAAGTGTATCGACAGGATGAGAACCTTGTAAAGATAGTTTATTGTGTGTTGAAAAGTGTTTCTTACGTTAAATGAATAAATTAAAGTAATGGAGAAAAAACAGACATCTTCACCGTCTTAGAGAAAATAAAAAACGTGCGAGGCCCAATGCGTCACATTAAATGCTCTTAAGATTCCATTTTTGGGATGTGGATGTTTTTCAAACTCTAAAACGGTGGGGGGAAGAAAATAAGCAATCTTTTTTTCAAGAGATTCTTATGTAATTTTTATACTCTTTTTTTTTTTTTTTTCCAACCATCCTTTATTATTTTTCCTTCATTTTTCAATTAATATAAATATATTTTTTATATATTAGTAACTTATTATATATTCATTATAAAGTAAGAAGCAAAAGAAAAATATTAGTAACTTATTATATATTCATTATAAAGTAAGAATATAGAAAGTGAGGATGTGTCTCTCCAAATTTGGAGATTAAATTCATTCTTTATTTTAAAAATTTAAATTACAAAGTTTTTTTAAAACTTATTTTTAAGCATTTGCTCTTTAAAATAGAGAACATACTGTATGTAAAAAAAAAAATCTTTTGAAAATGCTCTTACATGTTCAGACTTTGGTAGACGTTTCGGTTTGTAGGGACATTGTAGTCTTTTAACCTTAATGGATAACTTTTCATGCTGATCATCAATTTTACTCATTGTAGCATTCTTAACTTTTTTTTTTCATCAATATTTTCCCTTTGCATTAATTGTCATCGAATTTACTTTGAGAATAAGGAAGAACATGGGTACAAGGACAATTATTGTTTAAAGTAAGGAAAACTACAGGTAGCTGTCTCAAGCTTTGGGGTCATTAGTACCTAACCTTGGCCTCAATTTTTCTCTTGATATTTAGGTCCAATCTTCCAATTTTGGAGCAAAACAGTTTTTTTTTTTAAGGAATAGGGTTTCCACACCTAATATAAATCAGAACATGTCATGTCATGTCTCATGTCATGATTTCGTACGTCTCGAAAAATAAACCTCACTAGACATTACATTTTTTGCACTACGTTGAGTCGATCGTGCTTAAAAAAAATATAAGTTACTTCAAAATTACCAGTTTTACACCTCTATATTATTTATATAATTCATTTTTTTTATGCTTTAAATATCATGTACTCATTAAAGAAAGTAGACAACGACTTATCATTAAGAAAAAACACTAAAAATACAGAAATATTACTAAACAAACGAAGTTGTCTAATTCTCAACCACCAAGCAGAGGGAGAAAAATAAATAGTCAAGCATAGGCACGTGACTGCATGGACAGAAAGGCAACCCGGATTCTAGCTGCCTATGTAACATTTCTAACATTCAATTACCAGAATTTAAAAAACATAATGTTTATTTTAAGACTGCAAATAGAATTATATATTCACTGTAGAATTGAAACTGGGAAATAAGATATTGAAGCCTATACTGCATTATCATTCCACAATGTAAATGGCTGTCAACTGAAAATATAAGCATATATCTACAAGTTGACAAAGCATTTATGAACCTTTTAGGATTAGGAATAAATGTAATCGGACCTGCTTTTTGCTTATCTTTCATTATTTTGGACCCTATTAACCTCTTTGAGCTTCTATTGAATCGAATCTTGTCTTTGTTCGGGTGCTAAGCCCCAAAGCCCTTAAGAGTCTTATTTTTATGCCATTATAGAACGCAGTACACTACTCATTGCATCACAAGCCCACCTACTCTAACCCCAGCAGCATACACAAATGTTCCTCTCAATTCTTTAACCGTTTTCAACTACTGTGTTCATTTGATAGTTTTTTTCTTCGTAATATACACACTGGTAATGCTTATTTTTCGCGGTGAGAGAGAAAATAGTAACAAACGCAGTCGATAGACACAATTGAGACTTGGCGTCGGCATACAGAATTTACTTGGTCTTTTCTAACGTTTTACGCGCTAATCATATTCAGTCTATTACATAGCAGTTACCATGTAGCAACTGAATACCTCCTGATGCTTAAAATTCCTAAAAATGTACACTCTGAAAGAACGAATTAGCAGAAGATCGTTTGCTCCACCAATTATTGACTAGCACACAGCAATTTCAGAATAAGTAATCTTTTCTTTCACAAAACGTGGTCTTTTCTGGAACTTTACAAGAGGAATGATACCAAATGTCATTTTAAAACAAGGCAAAACACCAAAAAAAAACTTCAAAATAGTTATTATCACAAACAGACACCATCTCATAAATCTTTCCATATTCATTATAGGATTATAATCAACATGTAATCCCCCAGTGTACACTTTTCAATGTCATCCCAGGATTATTAGATTCCTCGTGACACTGCACAATATTCAACATACATTGGCTCTAGGGGCGGGGCGGTGGGGAACCCTCAAGATTGGGGTTCAACCTTTTACATGGGGCTGTTGAATTTAAACCCACAAAGAAAATATTTTATTAACAAAATTACTTTTACAAATTAAATACATACCTCTTACAATTTTATATTTATTGAGGAAAGCACTTGATCACAGCTTTTGCTCCACTATCTTTCCACCTATAATTCTATCAATTCACTCACACCACTAACTCTTCGTGAAATCTCTTTCTTATCACTCGTATATTTTCATAAACTCATCAGATATATATGCACATTGCAAAGTTGGTGGAATTGGGCTTCCTAAATCTAGATAAATCCTACAATGACAGTGGACTAAGATGCATAGAATTCTCCAGATCCTTATAACTTGGCGGTGGGTATTAAAAAAATTTGTGGAGTCTCCAAAATTTTCTAACACACTAATGAATGGAGAAAGACCAGCAAATTTTAGAACATGTCGGTACTGTGTCTTATGTTCTACCGTTCGGCATCGACCTTTTAGTTTGACTCTTTTTTTTTTTTTT
>CAIGRH010106529.1:0-10161 GCA_903798295.1 Fraxinus nigra | reverse complement strand
AAAAAAATAAGAAAAAGAAAAATCTTTGCTCATCAAACATGAGCCTAAAAGCTTAAGCAATGGAATTCTACACTCCATTTTCTTTATTCTGATGGCTCACCAGCAGTGGTGTCGTATCTTTCTCTTTAATCTGAAACAACCCCAACAAAAATATTCGATAATTAATTATATGTATGAAAAATAACCGGGCCAAGGTCGAGAGAGAGAGAGGTGTTATTACCTGAGGCATGGACGTAACATCTCCTCCTTGTTTCTTTTTGCTATCGTTGGTGCAGAAATAGGAATATAAACCCATTCCAATAATGGCAATTAGTATACCAAGAATGTTTCTTNTCTACACTCCATTTTCTTTATTCTGATGGCTCACCAGCAGTGGTGTCGTATCTTTCTCTTTAATCTGAAACAACCCCAACAAAAATATTCGATAATTAATTATATGTATGAAAAATAACCGGGCCAAGGTCGAGAGAGAGAGAGGTGTTATTACCTGAGGCATGGACGTAACATCTCCTCCTTGTTTCTTTTTGCTATCGTTGGTGCAGAAATAGGAATATAAACCCATTCCAATAATGGCAATTAGTATACCAAGAATGTTTCTTGCAGTGAAAGGATCATGCAGAAGTGTATAGCCAAATGCAAGAACCAAACATGTTTTGAGATGACCTAGTACTTGATATGTAACTGGTGATGTCTTTCCAATAACTAAGAATGTGCTGAAGTTCACGAAAACAGCTATCACGCACGAAAGTAGAATGAAAGCCTGCAATTTGTTAGGCGCGATTCAACATCAGTTTGGATCTGTGCAGCTATTTTATGACATGAATTTGACTAGCTAATCATTAACACTTGAAGGTTTTAGTCATGTATGTAGGAGTGTCAAAAAGCCAGGCTCGAAAAATGACTGCCCATTAAGTGAGAGCCTAAAAGTAGAACAGATGATCGAGTGGATTGAGGAGCAATTGAATCGAAAAGAGGAAAACAGTAAATTACAGATTTGACATTCGAACTCCGATTTGGGTCCATAATACCTACCACTTTGTTGTGACGTATGATGGATTTTAGTCATCTTCGTTTAGTACTCGAAAAACAATTTTTAAAGTTTTAGTGCTTTTGTTATTTATATTATTCCGACTTTTTTACAATTCTAGTTCATTTAGAACCCTTATAGATAAATGGTTAATTGGTTGTTTTTGGTGTTGAAATTAATAAAACTTGGTGAGTTCAATTTTCATTATCTGGTGGATTCTAAATTTGTATTCTTAAGATTTTTACTTGAGTTCCTTGTTTTGCGCTATGTTATCACTTGTTAGAAATCTAACTAATAGGCTAGATCAAAAGTAAGGAGTTACATATTGGTTCTCACAAGACTCTCTCTTGGATATACCTACCGGTTAGATTTCTAACAAGTGACATAGCGTTTGTGCCTAGTTTGCACTGGCATATACTAATTTCATTTATTGGCTTGTACAAGACTTCTTCACATAAATAACGTACCCAATATTTTCTAGCAAAATCAAAAGGATGAAAATTAAGTTCGGACCACGATTCCTTAAATTTGGGTTCGGGCTGGGCTGTGCTCGACCAACCAGACTCAATTGACGTGACATAGATATTACTATGAGAGAATAAATATGAAGGTTTTAAATGCACTAAGAAATGGGAATTAGGTGAAAACATACCAATACAACAGTGGAATATTTGTGAGCAAAAACATTCTGTTTGGTTAGGCATTGATCCACGAAAGGGCCCGAAACAAAAAGAATAGCAGCTTGAAATGGGGCTGATTGGTACAGCAGCTGAGTAGATGATACATTTAGCCTCTTTTGTATTGTGTTTGTAAGCTGAAATTCACCAAATTAAGGATAAAAAACTGCCCAAAAACGAAGGCCTTAACCCAAATTGCATTAGGATTGTATTATATGTAAGGTATCAAAATGTTTGGACCATACCATTTACTAGCGAGCCCCTACAGCCAAGCCTTGCTAGGCCTATATGTAGGAACCCGCTCATGTAGTCCAACGTTTAAAATTAAAATAAAAATAGACCTATCTTAGTAAAGATAGCTGAAAGAATTGAAGGATACAATTTGGCCAACACAAGTTGTTAAAATGGCAAGAAGTGAGAGGATTGTGCCAACAAAATTGAGCTGAAGATCAGTTATAGATGCAATGCCAACTCCAAGAAGCAAGACGAATAGAGATAACTTAATCTTCTGGCTGCAAATATACAGTTCACAGTAATTAGATTTTAGTATCCTAATTTTTTTATATACATTTTAGAGAGTTTCAGTAACTCACCTGAACTGTTTTTTCAAAAATATGGTTTCTAACAGTACGGTGAAGGGTATAATTGCAAGTTTTGTCATCTGAAAAATACACAACATACCAAGAAAAGTGCGGGTTAATTGCAAGTTTTGCTGGATTAGTTATACGAAAAAGAGCCAGTTAATTGAATGAATAAAGGTGAAATTATGTATAGTGCACCTGGTAGAAGCCAATCGAGTTAAATCCCAAGCTCAAGTTAAGAAAGCCAATGGAAATACCGTTTAAAATGCCAAAGAGAATGACGGTTTTCATGTCGATTGGCTTGTTCTCGAAGAAGTTTAAGCGCAACGCCACATGAAGAGAGCAGTATGTCACCATCAGATGCCAACTAGTCAGTGTTGTGGCTGCAAAAAAAAATTGGAAAAGAATCATCAATTGAGTACATGATATTATAAGGAACACATTATCTTTTATTTCAATACAAGAACCAACATATTTTTCTAGCCCGAATGCACTGAATCCGATCTTTATCAATATTGATGTAAAAAATTGTTATGCACTAAATTATAAACAAGAATAGAAAAAAATTGCATACCAAATGGAAAACCAAGATTGCTCATCAACGCCTTGTTACAGATGACAATTGATACGGACGACGCCACAGAAAGGAACAATGCGCCGATAACACCCAACTGAACTCCCGGAATCTCTCCCATCTTTCGCAAGAAGTGGAAGTAAGAATCAGACAAAATATTGAATATGATGTGAAATTTTCATTCAGGTTTTCTATCTAGAGAAATCAGTCACTATTAATAAGCTGTTTAATGTTCATCTATTTCCTTCTAGCAAGTTATCTATATTGATATAAACGTGTGCTTTACAAAATCAATCTTTTCAATAAAAAAGGATATAGAAAGTAGAAACTCATGATGGCTTGTCAATCCACAAAATCAATAAAAGATTTTACTGGAAATGCTATTAAACAAGTCTTTTATGGTATTTAATATTATACATGAAATTTAACTTACTTTCATTGTGTAATACGTATTTATTAGCTAACTTGAACTTGCAACTGGCCGTGAGCTCTAAAGAACACACAGAAAGAGACCTTTAAAATTGAATGGTATTTTTTAAAACTTTGCTAGCAGTCCCACAGGATCACCTCCAGTTGGGGTGGTGGTGGATGAATGTCGGGAATATAGAAAGAGCTTAAAAGGGATGAAGGGATGGTAGTGGTGAAGGAGGAGGAGGAGGAGGAGTGGCCTTCTGAAGTTAAATAGAGAGCGAGGGAGGCCGTCACTTGTATGAGAATGGGAAATATTGGCTCTTTTATCAGCTATACTAACCAAATGGTTGGTGCAAACGCCGCTAGTTTTGGCTTCGGTTGGTTCTTTCTTGTGTTTAATCACTTTCTCAAAGTAGTTAACTGTCATAATAAGCAAGGTCAATCACCTGTTACGCTGGGATTTGATTTTGAACAGACCAATATGGTCGACAAGATTTTAATTTTCTTTTTTCGTATAATAAGACTTGGTGTTACTAAATCTGCATACGAAATATGCGGAGATTGTTTCTCATTTTGTGAAAAATTATTCGACAAATTTGTTTTCTTGATTTTAAGTATATAAAAATTCTGTTATAATTTTCCATTATTGTCCAAGATTAATGTTCTTAACTAACGTTTATAATCTAACTTATTAGGAGATGTTATATTTGATTCTTAGGATACAAGAAATGGAAGGTGGAATGAATATTTCTATATATTTCAAAGTGAGAAATCTGCCAATGAAAGCAAAATGTTGACAACCCACAAAATCAATTCGTTTGGTGAGAAAGAACAACTTAAAACTCACTCCACATATTTTACTCAAGAAAATGATATCAAGCCACGTTCTCATCAAACACTAATTATCAATTTTAAACTTCAAAGTGATAGCAAATTGAAGATTTAGGCAAATGGCACTAAAGAGGGTTGATGATATATACTTATTAGTTATTAATTTATTATTGCAAAAATTATCGAACAACATGACACCTAAAACTCAAATTCAATTTTTTTTTTCTTTTGAAAAAAAAAAAAAATCAACATTCAAAATCGAAGTTAGCGTTTTTAAATTATACCTTAGTTCAAAATTTTACAACCTTTTATCTAACAAGTGGATCGCTTTCTAGGAGTCGAGATTTGTTGTATTATTAGCTCTAGAATTGATACGATTGATTAAGATAATTTAGTCCTTGTTTGAGTCTCATTTTATCAAAAAATCATTTTTTTAAAAAAAAAATTCATTCTCAACCACACAATCTCTAATAAAATAATATTACACGCAAATTAAAAACTTTTCTTCATTTTTAATCATTCATTTTTCAAAAATCATTATTCAAGAATGCATTTTCTCTCTCAAAATGAAGCTCAAACAAGACATTAATTAACCCAAACAAACTGAAAGCCTTAGAGCATTGTTCAACATTTGTAGAATAAATTAAGAAAAATTTAGCCCAAACCCTACATTTAATATGCGATTCATTAATTTGATCATTTGTAACCATAAAATAACAAGTCACAATGAACTCATTACATGTCAGAGACATTCACAATGAAAATAGACATGATCACATACAATTATAAATAACACGAACTTGGTGACAGAAAATTATGGTTAACACATAAAATGTCACAAATAGTCATAACTAACGAAAAAATGGTCACTGAAGTCATTGTTCACGAAACCCTAATTTCAAGTAGGACTTTGCAATTTCATAAATTACACTAAAGGCCCCTACCCCAAGCCATCACCAAACCCTAATTTCTCTCCGTTTTTCTCTACATTGCCCGGGGTAAACCTAATTTCTCCCACAACAATAGGTCACAATTCACAATAATCGTATTACACATCACAAACATTCGAAAGTAGACCCGATCACAAATAGTCACAAATAACACAAATTTGATTATAGAGAGTCATTAGTTAATACATAAAAGAGAGTCCTACAATTTCATAAATTGGTTACACTGAAGTCATTGTTCACAAAATCCTAATTTCAAGGAGAGGCCTACAATTTCATAAATTGCACTAGAGGCCCCACCTCCAAGTCATCACCAAATTCTAATTCCCCCATTTTCCCTGCGATGGCGGAAGGTGGTCATAGGCCCGCAGAGCCGCTGTGCACGATGCTACTTTGCGTGACGGTGTTTCTTCGCGAAGTGCCACTGAGGAGTCGACGTGGCTACCAACGATAAAGGTGGTTGTCAGTGAGATGGAGAGGCAATTGGGAGATTTGACGGTCATGAAGATGAACAAAATGGTAAAGATTATTTTCATTTCACTAATACATATAATGTATTTTATAGTCATTGTTATTATAATTCAACACCTGATTTGTGCAACTTTTTTTACAAGTTTGTTAAATTTAAATTTATGTTCTTATAGTATTGTATTTATGTATTTTTCTCATAAATTAAACAATACACTCTCGTTTGGATTTTCCCTTCACTATAAATGGTCCCACTTAGAATATAGTAGTATAATAAATGGGAAGATGAGTGAGGTTCCACAGCCCATGCCCGTTAGGGATGTCATTTTAGTATTTGTTTGATGGGATAAGATGAAAACTACCCTATTTTTCTCCAAAAAGCTCAAAAATATACCATCTACAATATTTTCAAAAAATACATCTTTTTTTTTTTATTATTCAAAATCAATATTTTATATTACCCCATTTCATAGTTTTTTTTAAAATCAAAATTTTAATTTTCATCAAAAATTAACATTTTTTTTTATGAATTACAAGTTAAGATAACATCTGACTTGCTACATTATTTATAGAGTATTGTTACAATATTTCATTTTTTAAAAATATATATATATATTTTTCAGAGTAATATATATGTTATCATAGATTTTGGGGTAACCAATCGACCATCAATATTAACATAATACTTGTGTGACTTGTAAAGTAACACACATATTGATATTACTACCAAATACCACCATAGCTCGATCCTAGCCCAAAATAACCTTAACACCGAGAATCGGCATCTTCCATCACCATCGTCGTGGTATAATTAAAACCTCTTTGGATATCCCAAATGACTGGGCCGGTCTTTGTACCCCAAGCTACCATTGCTCAAAGTTGTGTTAACTGATCACATGCTTCAAGTGGGTTGGAATGTTTGGTACTGCTGATGGGCATTTAGAAATGGATTTAATCATCCAATTTTTATCATTTAATTTCCAAAGGAAAAAACAAACATATACCCAATACAAAAATAGCATTTCCTACTATACTATTGAATGATATATTTTTAAATATTACTATATAATTAAAGAAAAAACACAAAAAATACTGACTTTGAATTCATCCATTTCAAAATTTGTAACTGACTTACATCACTCAATAATTAATTACAATTGCATAGTATATGCAAATTCAAATTAATTTTTTTTATTCAAATCCAAATTCATTTTTTTATTTATATCACCTTTCCGCATTACTGTTCCATATAAATAAATGGTGAAAATAATATGCAAATAAAGGAAATTGAAAAATTATTAGACAAATGGAAGATAAATATATTTTAGTACTCTGTCTTGCTCCCCCATCATATAAAATTTTTACATCTTATACATGTGTTATAAATTGATTCAGTCCATGTTTAGTACACATTATTTCAAAATTCATTTTCAACCACACATTCTTCAATAAAATAATATTTTTCATCGCATCAATAATTTTTCCTTACTTTTTAACCACATATTTTCCATCATATCACTATTTAAAACACATTCTTTCTTCAATGATATCCATCAAACACACCCTCATTGGCATTTTGTCCATGTTTTTTAGGGCAAATTCACTACAAAATGCTTCGAAGATGGAGGAATTCTTGTGATTGATGGTTAGTATACAATAATATTGCCTCCTCTAGCCAAGAAACAAACTTGAAGGACTCTGCAACGTTGAACAACTAGACAGATTTGGACAAGGATGCGTTCAAGATTATTGATGATTTTTTGGATAAATTATTATTGATTTGTAATGTAATTTCCAACCTATTCTCCTTGACAGCAGTGTCTATAACTTCTTACTATCGTAGTGTCATTGGCATTCAATTGATCTATTGCATCCATTTGGAAGTTAACCACACACTTTTTAAGTTTGGATAAACAGAAAATTATAAACTATGATCAAAATATCCACTTGGTGCACAAAAATTGAATTTTAGTATAAAATGAGATCCAATTGTATCAGCACGACAAACAATTGAGAGCTGCATAAGAGAAAAACTTGCAGGTGCTGTAAGGCTTCCTTATGTATCTTGATGGATCCTGATGTAGAAGGAAACACGGCCCTCAATCGGTAGTGTATCACTGTGGATTGGAATTTTGATGCTGAATGAAGATTGTTGTGGATATTGAATTGCTCGAATATGGGGATGCAAAAAGGAGCTGAATATTTTGTGCTCATATCGGGGGATTTTGGGGAGTAATGGATTAATTAAGGTTATTAACTGAAATAGATTAATGAGAGAGGTAAGTTTTAAAAAATCAGTTTTACTAGTAATTTCCAGTATTTGTGGGAAAATAAAATAATATTGAATATAATATTTTAGATAGGTGTGTGGAGTGATTTTCCCGTTCCCAAATGATGTACCAAATCCAATAGAAACTGGTTTAATTTTTCACTAGATATCTTAATTCCCCTTCATTTCACAGGGAACCACAGTCAGATAAAATATGTTACAGTTTGAAACTCCACATTCATTTGTTTGTTACAATTGAGATTTAAGACCACCCCCACAAGATTATGTATAAATTAAAATGCTCCAATGGAAAAAAAAAAAAAGAAAAAGAAAAAAAAAATCTGTAACTGTAATAAAAGAATGGTAGCGAGTTCAATCAGAAACTTGCACAATGTGAAGGTAGACCTGTTTCGTGATTGACCGCCACTACTTCTGTTGGATTGCATTCAAGCACATCCTGCCTCAGCTTTGCACCGGCGGCCTTCAATCCTTTCAAAGAAACAGCTTGATTGAAGAGGTTAAGCGATGGCAATTTTGAAGCTGGAGGAAGTTTTCCATTAGGCAATAAGGTTTTGAAGTCTTGTTTCAACAAGGGCACCTCGAAATCTGTCTTGTCATGCTTCACAACGTTGTCTTTTGCACTGATGTGAGCCCCGGGTTCCATATGATTGGTTGAAAAACTTTGTTGATTTGGAAAGTTTGGATAGAGGCTAACATAGCCTCTGAGGTACATCATATCTATCAGAAACTTTTTCCAAGAAGCTTGCCAACCATTCGTTCTTGATCTCGGGATTTGGACAGGGTTCTGCTTTGCATCTTTGGTGAATCTCATGTTCATGTATACGTAGAATTCTCTCCATTGCTTGGGGAAGAATACTGCACCCCAACTGCAAGGTAACTGATGAAGATAAGGCGTGTTTGGATGAATGTGCTTGAAGAACTCCGTTGCATTCCATTTAGGCCTTTCTTTCACGACTTCTACCAAACGAGGGGTGTATAGGGAGATCGATGAGAGTTCAGGCAGAGAAATCTGAGGATCATAGTGGTATGCCAAAAGAGCATATTTGATCCAGAGGTAGTAGTAAGGAGATACCTCGATATCATCTTCGAGCAAGAGCCCAAAGTCATCATCTGACGTGGGGTACCAGCTTTCACTGACAGCTCGAATGAGTCCTCCTTGTATGATTCTTCGACGAAGAATTTTAGGCCCATGAGGCCAATCGAAGGAATTCACGAGCTTTAAAGTCGCCTCATCGACTTTGCTATCCATGTTGAAGGAGATAGGAATCTCATCCCCAACATAGTACGCATTTTTTAGAGAGTTCAATAGCCTTGTAAGAGAATGAGCACGGTTTTGAGTGATTATATTTACAGAAATTCGCATCCTGTTCCAATCTGCATATTTCAAATGGATGCATAGGTCATAAACATGGATATATAGAACTAAAAGTATAGAGGAACAAAATGAGATTTTAATGGCAAAATTTCCGTACTTGGCAACGCTGTGGACCTTATATCAGCCATCCAGAGAACTTTAGATACAGATGGTTTTGGTAAAAGAACCAATTTTGAGCCATTTACATTGGATTCCGATGCCATCTTCAAAGCTTTTTTAACATTTGAATCTATATCAGCTACAGTTATCACCACGCTCGGCTTGTGAATTTTGATCAGTCCTTTCATGCTAGCATACACTGCTTGTAAAACAGGCACCTCTGACTTTGAATGCCCTGATAAGGCACCAATTCCCAAATCAAAAATCTTGAATCTTCTTTCATTACATACTGCTTTAGGCCAACTCAAAGTTGCAGCAGCATCTTCACAAGGGCAGAAATTGCCTCCCGAGACGACAATGTAAGCCTTTTTGCCAAAAGTGGACCTGAACTTTTCGAGAAGTGGGGCGAGTGCTTTAACTTCTTCAATGGAGTGAGCATAGAAGAGTGCATCAATCTTCTGAGGATACATAGCTGCCCACTGTGTAACATAACCGGTCGAAAGGGCTTTCCACCATTGGTCATCTCTAACTTGAACAATTCCTTTGAAAATCACTGTGGTTTCAGATACATATGCAAGCCTGTGCTCACTATCACCCCATGTTTCTTTATCCTTTGGATCAACAGGCAACACGAATGAACCGGCATCTCTGTACTTCTGAAGCTGATAACTGAATTTCGAATTTTTTAAAAACCATTACAAAAAAAAAGGTAAAAGCATATATTAGGTTGGTAACTGTCATATTTGGTGAAGATATGGTCAAGTTAGATTATAAAATTCATCATTAAATTTCATGGATAATACTTCAAACTTGGCATCTAAATCTTGCATATAAAATTTATATACCTCAAGTGCAGGTCTTCTCCGGTCATGAAAGTGAAT
>CAIGRH010106524.1:0-15600 GCA_903798295.1 Fraxinus nigra | reverse complement strand
GCAAAGGGAAAATCCATATTTGTAAAAGGGAAAATTGTAATAACGGTTCCTAATTTTTCACTTTTTTTTTTGCAGACTTTTCCTAAATTTTCAATTTGTGCCAACGAATGTCCATGACCTTTGATAAATTAGCAGTAGATATCCAAATGGATGGATTTGACCAATAAAATTGATTTTGATCAAATTTAAAATGGGCAAAGTGATAAATTCATTAATTTTTTCACATGAAACAAGTAAAAAATAATAATAAAATGATCTATTCATCTCCCCCACCCCGCCAAAATTGAATTAGAACCTAACTCCAGCGTCCTCCTTCCACGACCACTCTCCATTGCCACATCGTTCACCTTCCCCACCAATTTCCACCTCTACATCCATCCCAAAACAAAACCAATTGTTCTTCCATAGCCACAACCCATCGTCGCCACTCTCCACTTCCTCCTTCCCCACCTCCACTTCCATCCCAAAACAAAACAAATTGCAACCTATCATACCAAAAACTCGATTATCAATCATTTTAATCATTATATCAAATGCCTCATATGCATGCTCCAAACTTCCATTTTGACATAATGAATTGTTCAATGTAGTGAATGGAGCAACATTGGGTTGGAACCCATTCTTCTTGTAGTAATTAGTTGCTAAAATTGAGTACGTGCAATTATCATGGGCTAAACCTACGGATGATAATTTGGATTTTAATTTCAACACTAATTTAAACTCATTGCTATGATCAAAGGCATAAGAAAATGGTTGAATTCTGAATGGTGGGTAATTTGCTCTCTCGAATTTATTCACAGTTTCATTTTTTTGGAGAAGTGAGAATTGCTACAATTGTTTCAATAAAATCTTGTAACTCCGATGAAAAATGAGGTATCTTTTGGGCTTTGAGTAGAGATAGTCATGCATAAATGAGAAAAACTACCTTACTGGGGCCCTATTGTTGGTGTGGTGAAAGGTGTAGTGGTCGTGGTCGTGGCGTCTGTGGTAATGGGCGGTGATGGTTTTTTGTTTGGGTGGGAGATGATGGGGTGAAGAAAGAGATGAACAATTTTTTTCTTCTTTTATTTTCTTTTTCTTTTTCTTTTTCTTTTTGTAGTTATTCTAATTGTTTTATGGGGCTCTTTTGCTAATTTATCAAAGGTTTGGGACCTTCGTTGATACAAATTAAAGGTTAGAGCAAGGTCTGAAAAAAGTTAAAGTCTAGGGACCGCTGCCGAAAGTTTCCCTTCTTCTCAGAGAAATTCCGATTTGTAAGTTATATCAATAGAGAGAGAGAGAGAAGAAAAAGAAGGCGATCTGAACGGAGGAAGAGGCAAATGGGCACACTTCAAACATGGAGAAAAGCGTACGGAGCTCTAAAAGATCACACCAAAGTTGGACTTGCCCATGTTAATTCCGATTTCAAGGTTCCCTTTTTATTCTCTCTATATTTATATTTCTATGTAAATTTATACGTGTACGGTTGTATTTGATTATGTGCATACAGAAAGAATTTGGGAATAAAAATTTGATGATTGGATTTATGGGGTTTTCTTATTTGAATGGCTTAAAATAGGATGTGGATGTGGCAATCGTCAAGGCTACAAATCATGTAGAAGTTCCACCCAAAGATAGACACCTCAGAAGTGAGTTTTTCATTTTATATTCTAATTTATAATAGATCCGCAATTGGTGGTTTTCTATATTTTAAGAGAATTTGATTTTTATCCTTTTGGCCGAATAGTAATTTTTTCGGCTTCATTTTTGAAGGGTGTGCATTGTGGACACTGTTTTCATTTTTCAGTTTGTTTTAAGACAATGTGGGAAAAATTGTTCTTGAATTCTTGTTTAGTGGGAAATTCGTTCTCCAATTTTAGATAACCATTGAATTTCGGGCCTGGGGTCTAATAAATTTGAGAGGAAATATCCTTATTCACAAGGATTCCAATATGTTAATTAAAACTAGTTTAGATTCCAGGTTTCTTTTTTTAGAAGTTAGGCGTCTTTTAATTTGGGAATTCATATTCATGTAGTCAAAATGAGTGATTTTGTCACAGTACTATTATTGTTCTGTTGCTTCTTGTAGAAATTTTAGCTTCCACATCAGCAATTCGGCCCCGGGCTGATGTTGCATACTGCATACATGCACTTGCTAGGAGGTTGGCAAAGACACATAACTGGACGGTATGGATTCTGCTTCCATGGGGCTTGAGTTTCAGTATTGCATTATGTACTTGGAGCTGGCCTTTTGGGTTTGATTTTGTTAGTGTTTATATGGCGAAGGACTTGATTTGATTTGCTGCCTAAGTGAATCTATAAGAGTTCATTTGACTAAGAATGCATTATCTGAAATATTGAGTTGCATTCTCTTTTGATACAGTGAGCCAGTGAAAGCTCACATTCCTTGACTCCACAGTGCATATTATCAACCTCTTCTTGTGTTTTATTTGGAAACTCATGCAAAATCTTTTATGTGTCAAACAGTTTGTCAAAATGCCATACTTATTATAAAGATAGCGACCTGAAACTTCATCTGGAAGAACCTTCAGTGAATGTTCACATGAACCAGTAAATGATTTAAACTATAAATGATATTTTATGTTTTAATTGCTGCCTTCCTTCTAGATTAGCCCAGAGTCGCAATTAGTTAGATTGGGTAACATTCTCTTTTAGTTGCCACCTTTCCCATGGTGGGATGGCTACCCTCTTTTTGTTGTAGCTCAAGGACTCAGACAAGGTTAGGAGTCAAACAGACTCGCATTTCTCATTGAACAAATACAGGAAAAGAATCTTTCCCCTCACCTTATTCTTTTATTTTGCTTAAGCTGGTGTATACGGCACACAATCGATCCAAGCTCCCTTCATTGGTCCTACTCTTCTTGCCATCAATCTCCTCTATTTGCTAGAGGCATCATCCAAGGCTAAGATTCCAAGTAAAGCAATTTTTACTTTATTTTATTTTTTTTCGCATCTGTAGTTTGAAAGAAAATCAAGGAAAAATAGTTTTAGGGATTTCTGAAGATCTCATTTAGACATGAAGTTTTGTTCTCCAAGGTTTTGTGTAAATTATCTTTCCTGAACTGGACTGTCAGTATCTGATCGATTACATCAGAGTTGTTATGAATGAGCCAAGGTCAAAGGAAAAAACCTTTTTTATATATTCTAGGCATATGTGCTGTTTGTACATGCAAGTCATATCATTATGGGATAAAAATTGTGTTCACAGCATGGAATAGAGTAAATTCTGCTTAGCTTACATGGTCATGTATTTTTATATAGTAATCTCGTGCTTTTCCTAGCAGGTTGCACTAAAAACACTGATAGTTATCCATAGAATGTTGAGAGAAGGTGATCCCACATTTAGGGAGGAACTTTTGAATTTCCAGCAGAGAGGACGCATCCTTCAATTGTCCAATTTTAAGGATGATTCAAGTCCAGTTGGTAAATGCCAATGCTCTGTTTTTTATGTTCTTGTCTTTTATCATCCCCCTCTCCCGAGAATCAAGAATAATGCATGCCTTCTTTCTTTTGCCAGCTTGGGATTGCTCTGCCTGGGTACGGACATATGCATTCTTCTTGGAAGAAAGACTTGAATGCTTTAGGATACTGAAGTATGACATTGAAGCCGAGCGTCTTCCAGGACCTGCACAAGGCCAAGAGAAGGTTGTATTATTTCGCGAATCTAATGAACATCCAGTGAATAACAATTTGGGAAATTTTGCTTTACAATCTTATTTGTTGAGTATGATGTTTGTTCTGCATTAAAAATGTCGTCTCCTTTTCTTTGAGGAATTCTAGAGTAGTCTTGGATGATTATGGTTGAGTTGAATACTTTCATCAGTTTGCATTTGATATGTTCAGTAAGACAGTAATTATAAAGCTAATTACTGATTGATAGGGTTTTGCTATTATTTGTGAGCCGCCAATAGGAATTCAGCATTCCTCCTTCATATGGATGCTCAGATGGCTTAGGCTAGTGAATTTTTTCTAGTCCCAGAGATTACATTTCAATCCCATTAGAACCTGGCAATGGAGAAGCTA
Organism: Fraxinus nigra; assembly: GCA_903798295.1. Taxonomy (NCBI): domain Eukaryota; kingdom Viridiplantae; phylum Streptophyta; class Magnoliopsida; order Lamiales; family Oleaceae; genus Fraxinus; species Fraxinus nigra. The sequence goes on along the minus strand of CAIGRH010106524.1, from coordinate 11,577 downwards.
AAAAGATAAACTCATTTTAAGAACATCATTTCAAGCTTAATTCATGGTTTATTACTTCCAAACTTGATTGAAATTTATAGTTTTGTTCCTTGGTTATCAGGGTTACAGTAAAACTAGAAACTTGGACAGTGAAGAACTTTTGGATCAACTCCCTGCCTTTCAGAAGCTGCTTTACCGTCTTATTGGATGCCGGGTACTTTCTGATTTTTTATAACTATAATTCATGGGCACATCCAGTTTCCAGTTTATTATTTTATTCCCCAACCTTCCTGTGGTAAATTCTGAAATTCATTTTTAACAGTATAATAGAAAACTGAATATTGTGAACTACTATGAAATTTCAGCCTGAAGGAGCAGCTGTTGGCAATTATGTGATTCAGTATGCCCTTGCCCTGGTATGTGATCTAACTCTGTACCTCCAACATAGATTATATATGTAATTAGCAAATTCCACAATCTTCATTGGAACAAGGAATGAAGGTAAACTTGAAAATATGGAAATGAGTGCTCTGGTGCATTTAAAATGAGGTTAAACTGAGTAATATAAAGAAAAACCTTATCATCTGTAACACATGGAAAGAAAAGAAACTGGTTGAGAGGGGGAAGACTGATACTCTGATAGGACATCAGCATAATGAAAGTTTAATTGTTCTCACTTCCCCCCTTCTCACTTGTGGAAAAAGGAAACTAAGAAAACATACCAGTTGCTTTTTTGAGAATCTTTATTCATATTTTCCGTGCATGATTGATTTAAGATGTAATTTGAAGATTGCTGACATTTCCTGGTCAATATATGAGATTTCAGGTGCTCAAAGAGAGTTTTAAAATTTATTGCGCTATAAATGATGGAATTATCAATCTTGTTGACAAGGTGAGATGACTATTAGGTTTGCCAGATTAATTTCTTAAACTATATTTTAACAGTTGTTTAATTTCTTTGTTTTCCATTTCAGTTTTTTGAGATGCCAAGACATGAAGCCATTAAAGCTCTTGACATCTATAAAAGAGCTGGTCAGCAGGTAGTTTTTTGCTCTGCAGTCCTCAATATTAAGCTTCTTGAGTTAGATTTGTAATGTTTTCTAGTCACTCATAGGTTAGGAAATGAGGGACTTGTACTTGATTTATGGTGGGTTTTGAAAATGTTGTATGTTATTACGCAGGCTGCTAATCTTTCTGATTTCTATGAAATTTGCAAAGGACTTGAACTTGCTAGAAACTTCCAGTTCCCTGTGTTGAAAGAGGTAAAGAGACCGCTAGGTTTTTGTGCCTTAACTTTATAGTACTTTTCTTAATCTTCAGATGAGAAGTTTAACACATCATGCTTTTTATTTTTTTTCCTCCTAGCCTCCACAATCTTTTCTCGTGACCATGGAGGAATATATAAGAGAAGCACCACGGATGGTTTCTGTTCCGAATGAAACTTTGGTCAGTATTTCATTCCGCACTTTTGGAAATTGTTACTTTCTAGTAGCTATTATGATTATTTCCTAATTGTATTACTGCTGTGTAGATTGTAGGCTGTACATTCTCCTTGTAAAACTGTAGTTTCTTAGAATAAGTTCTCAGGGCAGTATATAAATCCCTTTTATAATCTCAATAGTTGTGTGAATGAAATTCTGATTTCATCACATGGTAACAGAGCTGATAATAGTCCTCTTTTAGCGTTCTTTTTCCTGATCTATTATAGAATCTGGTGGCCTTTCATTGCCTTGTTCTACTTTTGTTGCATAAATTTTTTCTTTCTTCTTGCCTTCCATGTCAGTCTACTTCAACATTTTTTCTTCTTTCAGAAAAACCTGGGCCTCAATTATCTATATCCCTCTTAAATTTTCAGATTTCATTACCCAGAGGTTTTCTTATACCAATATGTGGCCTTAATTTCCAGGCACTTTGTTTAGTCCTGTAACCTGGCTTTTATAACTTCTGAAGTCTGAACTATTGGCGTATAACAATCTTTAAAGATATTATCCATAACTCTAATCGAAGCAATGCATGCTACTCTAATTATGATCATTCTCTCAGGAATATCCGGAAAGGCTTCAGTTGACGTATAGACAAGAGGATGTTCCTTTACCTTCTGAAGATGCAAAAGTGTTGGCTGAGGAAGCGAAGCAGCCACATGATGATGCTGTCTCAACCACAGAGGCAGCTGTTCCCCCTCCACCTCCTCCTCCTAATAACTTGGACACTGATGATTTACTGGTGAGTTCCTTATTTCCTGTTATTCTCATACCGTTGTGATTGAGCTTTGGTGCTCGTATACTCTGCTATCTGCATTTTCATGTTCCGTTTACTGCATCCATTTTATATATAAATTATTTCAGGGCTTGAATACTATTGCACCTGATGCATCTTCTATTGAGGAAAGCAATATGTTGGCTTTGGCCATAGTTCCATCTGGTTAGGATTTTCTATGTGCTCCTTTCTCTTTTGACTTATTTGCTCTGCTTAAAATTATTTAGTTCATCACTTTTTAAAAGGAGTCTTTTGATATCTTATACATGTTGCAGATACTACATTAGACTCTAGTGCTTCACAATCCAAAGACTTTGACCCTACTGGATGGGAACTTGCCCTGGTCACTACTCCCAGCAGCAACTCATCTTCAGTTCAGGACAGGCAATTAGTAGGTCCTTCTGCACTTGGTAGCTTAGTGAATTACTAACATCATTATCTCTGCCATGCATATCTCCCATCTTCACGTTGTGTTCATCCCATAGAATAATTAAATTTCTTCTATTGCCGGAGATGTGCCTATGGATGGTGTGCATTAAGCATCTTCTAGGCAATAGACTTTGGCACATGTCAAAGATTTATTTTATAGAAATATAATATGCATATGTGATATGAAGGGTGAAGTTAGAAAGCAGACTGCATAAAAAATTGGTGTGAAGTTACACACACACAAGATTAGGGTAACTGAAGGGAGAAAGATATCAATGGAGATGCAGTTGCATGTGAAGTATCAGCTTATACTGACATGTCACGAAAATATTTACAATTTAGAAGGGTCCAATCCAAGCTTTGGAATTCCTGCACTTCTTGTGTACTAATAAAGAGTGGGCTGGGATTGATAATTACATTTTTTTAAGGGGCTGGTGCACAACCTTTTAAATTTAAATTTTTTGAAAAGTCGGATCACATTTTAAGTTTCTAACATCCCCCATGCACACCCTCTAAAAATAAAAGAAAGAAAAAATTGCAGAAACTTTAGTTTTAGAAAAGAAGAATTCGTGAAGTATATGCTGCTTATAAGTCTACATAAGAGAACATGGCTAGCAGTGAGAGTTCTTATAAGCTGTTTTAAGTTCAAATATAAGTGCTTTCACTTCCTTCTAATGACAAAAGAATTAATTTCAATTTGAAAAGAAATGGGATATGCTAACAAAAAAGAAAGAAATAATGTTACAGTAAATTGAATTGCCGATAAGGGAGGTAATGATATGGATCAGATGGGTTTGAAACAATTTTTTTCGTAAGAAGGGCATATAAAATAGAAACTCTGCCAAAGTAATGGGATGCTTTCGATAACAAGCCAAATCCTGCCAGAAAATGTATTAACAGCAAAGTAATAAAAGAAAGCATTTTGGGTATGTGTAAATGCTAATCATCAGCAGTCTATGTGGCAGTGGGATAACCGCCACATTCTTGTGAAAAATTGGGATGCATTTCAATCATTGGAGAATGTGGTCGTGGCAGTGACCACATTAGGCGCTCTGATCATCAGCACTGCCGGTGAATATCATTATTCTTTTGGGTAATTCATAGAGTGTGTCGAAACTTGAAACTGCAAATAGTGTATACGGATTTGTCTACTACAAACATTTGGCTAGTTATGGTAAATCAACACTTTCATTATCCCCATATAGTGGTTATAGTTCTTGCTTTGTGGATGTTTGCTTGGCAGGCCGGTGGACTGGATTCCCTTACTCTTAATAGTTTGTACGATGAATCTGCATATAGAGCATCACAGCAACCAGCATATGGAGCGCCTGCTCACAATCCATTTGAAGTTGCTGATCCATTTGCATTATCCAATACTGTTGCTCCTCCCCCGGCTGTTCAAATGGCTGCAATGGCTCAATATCAAAGTAATCCTTTTGGTCCGTTCGAACCTTCTTATCCCCACCCCCAACAGCAGCAAAATTTACTGATGGCCCCACAAAATCCTTTTGGCAATATGGGTTTTGGAGCATTTCCAGTCAACCCTGTTGCTCACCCTCAAACAAGCAACCCATTTGGGAGCACTAGCCTTCTATAATGAAGACTCACATATTCGAGGAATGTAATTTACTCAGCCTAGTTGATTTTTTCAAGTTTGAAATGAGTGAAGCAGTGGTTGTGCAACCATTCGCGTGGAAGATGATTTTTCAGCTCGAATCTTATACTCATCTTTCTTTGTACTGACAGAACAAATAAAAATGTAATTTCATGTTGATATGATACAAGATTTAGTAACATGGTTGATAATATACCTACTTATTGAGTTATTGTGCAGAAGTGCACTTCTGCCTATTATATTTCAAGGTAGTTTTAGTAGGATATCCGTTTGATATTGGTTTGGCACTGGCATATGATCTTGAGATTTGCAAATGTAGCTTCTATATTTAGAATTGACATGTTTTGCTTAGAATGAAGAACAATTTTGCTACATGTACATCCTTATTTACAACATGGTTTACCGAATTTATACTCTTAACACAATTTCATATCTAACATATTTAGGGCGGGTTTGGGTCGGATTAGAATCTTATTTTAATTTAAGTGAAAGTCAAACAATCAAATATTAATCATATCTTTCATGAGCACATCTTTTCAACCACACATTTTAAAAACTTCTATCACAATCCATTAAAAATTTAATTTTAATTCTTACCAAACACCTTCTTAATTTAACCATTACAACACTTCCACGTTATCAGGTTGTCAACCAAGGTGTAAACGAAGTTGTACAAATAGCTTAATTTAATGAAAAATGAGGCATCGATCATTGTTTATATTCGTTTGGTACACAACATTGGATGGTAATGTAGGATAATTGAGTTAATTAGTAGTATTACCCATCCACATTCAAATTCTAGAGTAACACAACGCATATTAAATCAAAATAGAATACATAAAGCATCAAATTCGACTACAAAAATATCATAACACGTTAGAGAATTATTGCCCGTGGTCGGACCGAAGTGTCCTATTAAAAATATATAGAGGGTGTTTGGTGTAGATTAAAATCAGATTTTTAGTGGATCATGATAGAAATTTTTGAAATGTGTGGTTGAGAAGATGTGAGACCCTGAAAGATATTGTTGATATTGATTGTTTGACTTTGATTTAGATTAAAATCAGATTTTAATTTGGCGCCCATAGTAAGATGTAAATGAGGATGGATGACATGACATATAATTAAATAGTTTTTAAATCATAGTGGAATTACCATCAAAGCAATATTATTGAAACATAATCGAAGTTAACTTGCGACAATATAGATTTCAATAGGGGCCTGTCCTTTTTTTAAAAAAAAAAAATTCTAGTTAAAATACAAATTCAAAATTTTAAAATCCAAAGCAAATAATGCTCAAACTAACTACATCAATATCTAAAGTAAGCATTGGAAACATTCAATGTCCAAAATTAAACATTTTCAAGTAGAATTATATTGTAACTAAATTTCATTTATTTATTCAAAATTTATTTATTTTTTTTATTCTTCACGGTACGGGACACCTCCGCCCTGACCCGAGACCCGAGACAGGGTGGCGATCCCTGCCCCACCCCCACCAACCCGTCGGAACGGAACGAATTTTTTTGCCATCACTAGATCACATTCAGTATAATCTTTACTTTTCTACACTTCTTCAACTCTTGATTGGATAATTATTAGAGTTTAAAAAGTGGAACGAGAGGAAGTGAATGGATAATGGGATTGTTCTATATAATCCACTTTATGAAATATTTGCATCATAGTCCCTATATTCTCTCTAATATTCCAGTTAACACACATTGCTATAATTTGTGACGTGTTCACGCAAGATATCAATTAANTGCCCCACCCCCACCAACCCGTCGGAACGGAACGAATTTTTTTGCCATCACTAGATCACATTCAGTATAATCTTTACTTTTCTACACTTCTTCAACTCTTGATTGGATAATTATTAGAGTTTAAAAAGTGGAACGAGAGGAAGTGAATGGATAATGGGATTGTTCTAAATAATCCACATTATGAAATATTTGCATCATAGTCCCTATATTCTCTCTAATATTCCAGTTAACACACATCGCTATAATTTGTGATGTGTGCACGCAAGATATCAATTAAGGCATGTTTGGTATATTGATATGGCATGATTAGAAAGGATAAAGAAAAATCTTATGTGTTGCACTTATAATTCAGTTAAATCTTACGTTCCAAATACGTGCGGAGGAAATATTGAATTCTCATATAGTTTTAAATTTTAGGAACGGGATAATTACGCCTAATTTCCCTACCTTTATTTATTTTCTTTTGAATATAAAATCTCTATGGGTGGTAAGTTTTTCTCAAATCGGTACTTTAAAAAATGTTTTTGAAAATGACACGTTGAAAAATTGATAAATAGATGATTGTGGGACTCGATTTAAGATGACGTGGAAACCAATAAACTACATTTTATTTTCTTTCTACCAATAAAATCCCGTTTAGATGTTAAAAATATAAATAAATAAAAGAAACGAAAAATGAAAAAGATAGACAATATGATGACCTTTAGAAGCTGCCATTCTTTAAATGGGCCCCATGGTGTGGTCCAACAACTTCTTTTTTACTTTTTCTTTGTTGTTGGGTCCCATTGGAACATAAACTAAAAAAAGGAGGGTGGAGTGGGCCAGCAAAAGGCATTTTGGATCCAATGTAGACCCACCATAGGGTCAACCCAATTGTTCTAGCAGAATAAAATGTGCAGAGTATAATTAGATTATGAAAAAAAAAAAAGGTTAATTAAAAGTGAAAATAAGGTCATGTAACAATTATTGTAAGTAAATAGTTAATTTTTATTGAGAATTCTTCAAAGCAATCTTATCCCAGCAATCTAAAAAGAGAATATAGCTTCCGTTTGGTACACATTAAAATTTTCATTTTCATTTTTATACTCATTTTCAACCACACATTTTTCAATAAAGTAATATTTTTCATCAGTCATCACATCAATAACTTTTTCTTCTTTTTCAACCACGCATTCTCCATCAATCTACTATTTCAGAATACATTCTTCCGAAATAATGTGGCTCAAACACACTCATAGTCACAAGTTATAGCTATCGCACCAAACAAGAATAGGTAATCAATAATATTGACCGGAATTGAGGGCTGTGACCATGAATTATTGAATTTTAAATTTGAAATCTCAATTATTTGGGATAAGAATATTTGGGTTAATATCACAAACGGCCACTGAAGTTACCTAAAAATAACGAAACGGTCACTGAAGTATAAATCTTGCAGCAGCGGTCACTTAAGTTCCAAAACCTTTCAAAAACGGTCACTGAACTAACTTTTCGGACTGTTATGATGTTGATTAAAACTTAAAGACCAATTATAAGTGAACATAGAAGCTTCAAGACCCTCAATTGCAAAATCTCTTGCAGTACAGGCCCAAACCCAAAGGAAACCCACAATTCACGATTTGGAGTTTTGAAAACATGGGGAGGAAATCGCGCCCTAAACTTCCAATCGGTGCGGTAAGCTTTAACTGCCGGTGGTGGCTCTGCAGTGCTCGGTGCAACATCTGCGGTGCGGTGAGCTTTAACTGCCATTTCCAAAATTTGAAGCTCGATGACGTTTTGGTCGGTCTGTAGCACTCGGTGCGGTGAACGTGAAGTGGGGTAAGTGGATTTAGACAGTAAGCTGAGAGTTCTATGGTGAAGGACAGTGAGCGTGATATATTTTGGACAGTGAGCATTTGGTTGTGTACTGTTTAAGCAATGGGCAAACTGATTGGCTTTTTAACATTTGTTTTTGAGTATGAAACATCTTTGCAATACCACTGTCAACATGTCGATTGTGAAGGAACAAGATGAAGGTTAGCAATTCTTTTTTAACGTGTTTTTTGTCTGTATTGGTCTCATGAAGTAACTTCAGACAAAGAACGGTGAAATGGGCGGTAACTCTCCAGTAGCAAAGTAACTTTGAGGCAAAATTTGAGAGGTTTCTTGACTGGGAAAATTCTCTGTATAATGATGGTTCAATGCAAAATTCTGAAACTCAAAGCTAACAGCAGTAGAACCAAAAAAGAGAAAATTAACCCGAAGAAAATCATGTATCATATTATCAACTTTTCTGAAAATTTAATTAATCTAAAATGAGGATTAGAAGACTATTTATATATAAGTTTGATGGAGGTTTTTTTTAGATTAGATTTTTCGGAAGGTTATCTTATGGAAAAGTCCACATTTTTAATAAATATCTGAGTTTCGGGAAAAAGGTTTTTTAAAGAATCTCTACCAATCGTGATCATATACCACTTGAACCATGCTTCGCAGGCAAACTACACAACAAATGAGGTATATACTAAGTCATAGTCATATATGTATATCTCCACCCCCCCTCCCCCCTTTTTTTTTATTATGTTGGTTGACGTCATTTTTCATAAATTGTAGGATGACATAAATGGTCCGATAGCATGGGAAGCTACAAGAGAAAATGTTGAACCAACTCTCAGCGAAGCATGGAACAACTTGATGATGAAATGATTTTTGGTTGAGGTCTATGTTTTTTGTTGTCAACCAACTCTATTTTTTGGTGAAATGTGACGTCGGTTGAAGTTTATTATATGTTTTTTTTGTCAACGAACTCTATTTTTTGGTCAAATGTGTCGCTGGTCGAAGTCTAATATATATATATATTTTTTTTTTGTCGACGAACTCTATTTTTTGGTGAAATGTGGATTATTGTGAGTCGTTGTATGTTATGAAATGTACACCATTGGATTGTACATGTAACATAATTCTATTACTAATATTGTAGTCTCCATTGTATTCATTGCTAGGAAACTATAAGTTTAATAAGTTAGAGAAACTATTTTACCTAATGTGAAATTACAGTTTATTATTGAGATGCAGAAAATGATTAATCCCATCAACTCACGATTAGGAAGCTAATTATGGTGAGTTTACAGAATTTTTTCACTGAGTTTACAGAATTTTTTGGTGAGTTCACGATTAGGAAAGTAATTATGATTAATCACATCAACTCGAGATTAGAAATCCCTTTTTTATGGTGAGTTTACAGAATTTTTTGGGTTTGGGCCCAACTTGCAAGGGAATTTGCAATTGAGGGTCTTGAAGCTTCTATGTTCACTTGTAATTGGTCCTGAAGTTTAAAACAACACCACAACAGCCCGAAAAGTTAGTTCAGTGACCGTTTTTGAAAGGTTCTGGAACTTAAGTGACTGTTGCTACAAGATTTATACTTCAGTGACCGTTTCATTATTTTTAGGTAACTTCAGTGACCGTTTGTGAAATTAATCCAAGAATATTTCAACTGAAACAATCCAGTCAATTACCAAGTATTATGTTAAGTGAGTGAGGCTAGCCGAGCTGAGAAACTAATTTCCCATACGAATTGTCAGTCGCTAGCACAAGTTGGCTCACCAAATTTTGAGAAATATGCAATTTCGATAAGAGAAATTGTCAAGCGGTTCCCGAGTTGACTCGACTTGCTCCACCAAGGGGTTAGCTGAGCTGCACTTTGGTTGAGAAAGCTGGCTCCACTCGTTCCGTCTAACACCCGTATCGAAAAGTTAACTTTTCATAAAATTCGATTCTTTAAATTATCAGTATTAGTCAACGGCTAAAATTAGCATTGATATTTTTTAAATTATTCTGTAATGGACTGTATACTTCAATTTTAATTCATAATTTAACGTATATGTGTAATTTTTCTTATTCAAAACGACCTAAGTAAACAAGCAAAGGTCAGAAGGGGACTCCACCCATGATCGATATTTCCGTTATGTTTTTTCCATTATGAAGAATACGTGTTCGAATCCACTACTCTCAGTTTCGAAGAGGTTCGTGCTCAAATCATCAAATGTTGTCTGAATTTGGTGAAATGTGCGAGGTTTGGTTGTCTTCAGTGCTAGAATTAAGTTGTTTCATTATGTGGAATGTGCTCATAAGGGCTTGTTTGATAGACCTCTTTTTTTTTCCATAGGAAATGAAATTGAAATTTCAATTTTAACTTTTACCATGTTAGATAGCCAAAATTTTCTATGGAAAATCTTTTCCTCCCACCCCACATGACCCATTTTCCATGTTTTTATTGAATTGGTTTTCACACCAAAGTGGTGGGAAAATGGTTTCCATCTTTTTTTTTTGCAATGAAAACAAATTTTATGGACAATTGTAAAAAAAAAAAAATCCAAAAATCCAAAATTTCAACATTTTCCAAGTGAAAATTATACCAATCAAACACAATTAATTGACAATTCCCAAGAAAATAATTATAGGCAATTCAATTTCTTATAATTCATTTTCTTTCCATCCAAATTCCACTCTTGCAATGAAACGGACCCTTAAAAGAATTTTGATTGAAGAAAGCTGTGATTTTGATAAGAAAATATCAGATTTTGCTACTGATGTTGGAAATTTACTTAATCATGCACAGCGGAAAATAAATTATTTTTCAATTTCCACCACGAATTTACATTATATTTAGATAGACTGTGTTTAGAATAATATCTTTTGTAGATTGTGCAAAGGGTAATTAACATATAACGTCATCACTTTTCGTTATTATTGTGAAAAACTTCAATACTTTTTATTTTTTGGCATTTTCACCTTTAATTCTACATTTCATTGAACAAAATGTCATTTTCACCTATTTTCTCAATTAAAATTTGTGAAATGACAAATATATCATTCTCTTTAAATAAAACAAAAAGAAAGAGAAAGCTAATTGGAATCACAGTTCCAATTTTTTAAAAGCGCAAATGAGTCTCAAATAAATTATTAAAAGGGTAATTAGTACATAATATCCTTATCTTTTACTGTTATTGTGAAAAACGTCCATACCTTTCATTTTTTTTTTTGACATTTTCACACTTAATTACACATTTGATTGCGCAAACCATTCTTTCCATCCATTTTCATCTAATTTCTCAATAAAGAATGTGAAATAATGAATATACCTTCCTATTTAAATAAAATATATATTTTTTTAATTTCTAATTCTTTAATAATTTATTTAGGACCCGTTTGCACTTTTTATTTTTAATTTTTAAATAAATTTAATTGGGACTCGTTTGCACTTTTTAAGAAAAGTTAATTTTTTAATAATTTATTGTGGACTCGTTTGTTCTTTTTAAAAAATTGAGACTATAATTGCAGTTAATTTAGCTCTTTTTTTAAAAAAAAATTTAAATAGAAGAGTTTATTCGTCATTTACAATTTTTTATTGAGAAATTGGATGAAAGTGGATAGAAGTGAAGGTTTGCGCAATCAAATGTGTAATTAAATGTGAAAATGCCAAAAAAAGGTAGAGATTTTTTTTTTTTTTTTTGTAATAATAATGAAATGTATTGACATTATGTGCTAATTACC